>JANHGB010386813.1:0-83645 GCA_026283785.1 Coracopsis vasa
CTTTAAACTCAGTGCTTTAAATCAGTTGGCACACCTAGGGATGGAGGGCTCATCAACTGAGCCTTGCAAAGTATGGACCAGTAAGGAAAGGCTGGACGTATGTCCTGCTTTCTCTATCCTGCAGCCTGGAAATGGACTGAAAAGCTGTAGCAGGCCTTAATCCACACAAAATGTAGACCTGTTATGGAGAAGAGTGGCACCTGCAAAATTAAATCATAAGTATGTCAACATCACAGTAAAATTAAAAGCTGTATTCAGCGTGATGGATGAAATTTGTACACAGAGCCAATTCCTACTCTACACATCGTTTAAGCTGTTATTTCCTCAGGTAGTGCAGAAAACCTCTGATGGCATTTTAAGCAGGGTGATTTCACACTGAACCATTTCCAGAAGTCCTGTGAGATACGAAGATCTACTGGGTTGTTTACATATGTTATGTTCAAAAGGAGACTTTCTCCAGAAACACTCACGACATGAGGCAGATAAGCCCCAAGGAAGGTATCAGTCACACACACAGAGTAAAGTTTCTCCTTTACAATCTGACATTATCTACCTAGGCTGAAATACTATCTGTGTTTTCTTCTAAACATTAGGAAAACAAAACAAAAGCCCAAGCATATGCATTAAAATGCTATCAAGAGGAAAATCCATATTACGCAGGTGAGAGGTTCCTCTAACAAAGCATTTGAGACAGCAAAATACGGGAAATACCACTGCATGCCTTCAAATGCCCGCAGAAAAGATTAGGGAATACAGAAGGCAAAAGAGGAAGAAATATTAGCACGCAACAGCATAAGCTAGGAGTGCAAAGTCTGTTCATTAATGTATTATAATGACTTCTGACAGCTTCACATAATGCCTTTTCATCATCACACTGTTTCAATTACGCATTCTCCACTTCCCGCATTAAAACCAGCTTTCCTATTATTTTTCACCTGCTGCTTCAGTATTAGGTTTAAGCACTTAGGTCTTTCAGGAAAATAATTTTATTTTCTGGAAGTTAATCACTGATTCCTCCAGTAAACACTAGGAAAAAAAATTCCTCTGCTCTATGAAAGCATAAAAGGAAAAGAAAGGGAAACATTACAATGTGGAATACCTTGTTATCTCCAGTACGCCATGGTGCTCCATGCTTCACAAACCTCTTGATTAGAAGCCAGTCATGCAGCATAGAGGTGGAGCACACTGGTACAGAAACGTTAAAGCTGGACTAACTTTCTCCAAATGCTGGAGGAATGATGAAACAGGCCATTATTTTTAACCAACTATTAAACATGGAAACGAGCATTAAGACAAATGTCTGGAAGCCTGATCTACCAACAGTATAAATTAAAAGATGGAGTTTGCTATTACATTACCAGTGACCTCCTGGGGAAAGATGTACCTTCCAATTAATTGTTTTTAACCTTGTGCCATGAAGAATCACAAATAAGGAAATCCAAAATGAATGCATAAATGGGCCTAAATTCTTCCCTATATTTAAAATAGTGGATTATTTCACTGCAATAGGGCATAACGAACACCGGAAGATGACCTTGCTCCTCTCCCTGAGAGGCCAAGCAGTACACATGGCAGTACACAAGCACTATACAAGGCAAAGAAGGATGCATACCGCAGGGCAGAGCGTGAGCAGATGAAAGGATCACAGCTCCATGGCAGATCCCTACAGCCACTCACAGGAGCAGCAGGCCTGAGACATAACGAATGGTGTCCTCCTACGCACGCCTCTGAGCTCACTCTGGGAAGAGGCGGCAGCGGGAGGACGATCATTGCCTCAGGGAAATGATCTTTCTCATCCCAAGCTTTGTGGGACACACCCCATCTCCAGTCATGGTATGGGTGGAAGAATTTTTTCCATGCACTCATAGACCACTCTGTTCCAACAAGTTTGGTGCATTCTTCCTCCATCCACTGCTGAAAGGTGCCAAGAACCTGTAAAGCAAGTTGAGATTTTTAGCCGTGCTCTAGAGGTGCCCAGAGCCTTATAGGGTTTGTGTTCAGAAAACCACCACAGGCAGAGAAGTGTCACACAGGGCAAAGGACCGTTTAATGATAGTTTACTGCAGTGAGCTTCAGTATACCCACATTTTCAACCACTTCTCTACTCATTTGATGAAACAATCACTTAGTAAGAAAACTCTTGACACAGAGCCATAAACCAGAAACTCCTTGAAATTTTCATGCAGCAACCAACCACCCAATTATTCCTCTTCCTTTTCCATCTCACTGAATTTTAACATTGAAAATGGCATGGAGCTAAGAGGCATCTTTTTGGACAAAATTCTGTATTTGGTCAAAGTTCTCAACTCCTCTTCTTCTCTGGTCCCTCCTCTCCCCCAGCATAATGCTTTAAGCCCTTAATTAAAGTTTATATGGCTACAGGGACACTCCCAGGCAATGAAAATGTATACTTGGAGGTTTGACAGCAGTATCTTCCATCAAGAGATGCAGCACATTAAGTAGCTGCAACGTTTTTTGAAGGCATTTGGATGCTTGTAGCAATCACGAATTGCTGGACTGAATTTTCAACCCCAGGCACCTTTTAAGCAAGACTCTTCAGGCTCCACAGTGCCATATATATGTGTGTGTATATATATAGATATATATATGTATGTTTTATTTAAAGAACTATTTCATGGCCAGATTTTCCCAGGTGCCTAGTACCCATGTACTCATTCTGCAATCTCTCTGAACAGGCGTCTGGTAGGATCTTAAATCAGCACTGGAGTGCTTAGAATTAGTATGTATTAACAGATTTAGGCTATAAAATTTTAAGCTACTGAAAGCTTATTATTTCCATCCTTAAAATCTATTCATGTAAGTTCAGTCACCTTCTAATTCAGAGCAGAAGATTTGAGATTTAAATGTAGGTTCACTTGAAGTGAATTTAACACACAAAAAGTGACAGGAGTTGGAATATGGCTCTTTTGTGAATTGCAGAAAAAGAAAGGAAAGAATAGAAGCAGCAAACAAATTACAAGACCTGTCAACCTCGTTAGATATTGTGTTGAGAGCAGTAGGGATGAATGGGGACTTCCCACTTCTATGCCTATCACAAACAAATGAAAATATATGCATGGCTTTGAATAAGGTATTTAGGAAGTGACAGGTAAGTCTCGGGAAGGCAAGTTTGCACTCCCTGCTGAGAAAATAACCTAACTCAGTAACACTGTGTTCTTTCAAATCCTCAGGACAATGATTCACGTAGGCCGATTTTATTTTGACTGTTTACTCTGTGTTGACAACCTGAATTGGAAACTTCCTATGCTCTACTGTAGGAAGCAGTCTTAAACGTGACAGCTCAAGCTGCAAAGAATTAATACCTACAAAATTATACATCTCTTAATAAAGCGTCTTTCTTCCCAGCTATTCCAGCCTTAATTCCAGCATTCCACCTTTCTGTTTGTTTTGTCCAAACGGAAGGCATTTCAATCCGGAATGTTATTCTTTCCATAATTTTGGAATTACTCACATCAACCATGTCTGTGGTAAGGCCAGAAAAAATGAGGGGGGAAAAAAACCCCAGACAATTTGGAACATTATTTCAGTGGCAGAAATCATATCCTCCAGGAAGATCTGTGCTCATTTATGTACTTGTAAAATTCCTTCCTTTCAGACTTCCCTTATTTGAAGAACAGGACCATATGCTATATGAACATAGAGACTCATAGTGCCATCCACAATACTGAAACAGATTTCCCCAGACAGCATACTGAACTCTACAGTAACCATCGCAGCACAAAGGGCACAAGCCAGGGAAAGACAACCAATCTCTGCTTGCATAACTAGGGACTGTACCACTGCTGCAACCCAACCAATTGCTTTTAAATGTCACAAAAAAACCCCACAAACTACATTAAGCTCTTGAAAAGGCTTTCCAAGCAAAAAAGTTTCCACCACCACTTTGCTCAGGCTGAAGTGACATTTTTAACAGAGGGCAAGCAGGAATTTCATGGTCTCAGAAGTCTGAAACAACAAGCACCATTCCTCTCAAGTGAGGCACTGCTTTTACTTCCATTCCTCTGTCTAAGCAGAAAAAGTTCAACCTACTATTTGATCACTATTGTCAAGTAATCTGAAAAGTATAGGAATGTAAAATTAAGGCTCTAACAAAACTGACATAAGCTTCAAAAAATCATTCCACATCATTTGAGGATTCTTGCTTCACTAAGTTTTATTGTTCTCCAGTTTAGCTAATCTTCTGATATGTAAAGGTCACTGTTCCATGTATTTTGAAGGTTTATACTTATAAAGGAATGTTGGAATGGCTGCGTAGGTAACTCCAAAATCAATCCCATTAGGGTGGAAAAAAGAATAGACGCCAAAACTCCTCTCTTACAAAGATAAAATGTAAATGCTCTACAGAAAGTGAAAACAGCTCCTCAGGGAATTGGTAGGAACTGGGCAAAAGAGCAACGCAAACGTTTCATTAGTCAAGTAGAAACTTGAAGAAAGAGAAGTGGGAGTGCTTATGAGAACAGCACAGCTCTGCCAGCATGGTGCAGTAAGGGAGAGAGCCCATGCCAGCAAGAAAGCTGGAGATGGGCTTTTTACAAGGGCATGTAGGGATAGGAAAAGGGGGAATGGCTTTAAAGTGACAGAAGGGAGAGGCAGATTAGATATCAGAAGAAATTCTACCCTGTGAGGGTGCTGAGGCGCTGGCCTCAGGGTGCCCAGAGAAGCTGTGGCTGCCCCATCCCTGGCAGTGTTCAAGGCCAGGTTGGACGGGGCTTGGAGCCTGGTCTAGTGGAGGGTGTCTCTGTCTGTGGCAGGGAGCTGGAAGTAGATGAGCTTTAAGGTCCCTTCCAACCCAAACCATTCTATGACTCTATGCCTGGTTCACTGACCTTGCATGCTGAGGTAATGTCAATAAAAGGAAATAAAAATTTGTACATATAAAGTATATCCCATTCATTCCTTAAAGCATTTAGTAAATTCCACAAGTCTGCAGACACATAACGATAAGCTAGCTACTCACAAAGGGCAAAGTGCTGTTAGTTTTCCAGCCAACTTCATGGAGTTTAGCAAGGACTTCAGGGGGAAGCAGCATTTGATAACACCTCTTGCTGTTCTTAAAAAAAGAGATACGTAAATGGGACCCACAATTTCAGCTTCTTCCCTTCATAAAACTATTCTCAAGAAAATTTCCTTCAAAATGAAGGAAAAAACAATTTAATCATCTCTTTCTCCACTTGTTAGCTATGATTGAATTCTCCATACATTACAATTACATCCTGAATGCATTAAGGATGACTGAAAAAAACCCTAACAGGATTTATTAATGATCTACCTCAATTTCTTTTACATATTTTTAATATGTGTTATAATTTAGCAAAACATGAAAATGCTGAAGAGTGTTCAGCTGGAGGAGGAAAATGGAATGATTGATAAATATATCACAGGCTCTTTAATCCAAATATTTTCTTTAACATAAATTCCACTTTCAAGCTTCATTTACAATCTCATTTGCACAGAGTTGCCAATCCTGATTAGCCCAAATAAAATCCCTAAACATGAAGGTGAAATCTCTCAGACAGTGATACAGCAGATTAGAGCACCTGCAGACATCCACTGTGCCACAAGAGACTTGCTTTTTACTTGGAATTACCCTGAAATGAATACCTTCAAAAGAAAGGCTCTCACAGTCCTTAGTTAGACAGAAACCTCACATTTTAACGACTGAAGAAATGTGTGCTGTTCCAGGATAAAAGCTAAGAGACAAAGATGTCTCTCTAGCTTTCTAAAGCAATGATCACTTAAAAAAGGGAGAACAGCATGATTTTTACCATAGTCTCAAGACATTTTAATAGGATAACCAGTCATGAGTGATGTTACAGTAGTCAAGGTAAAGAAATAGCTGTTCAGCCCACCAGCAGAACACATAATTCTTCATGAAGACCCAAAATGCAACCATCTGAAAAGCCACTGTTTCTTTAAAAACCAAACCAAAACCTGATTTTATAGATATTATGCATATTACAAGCCTGATCACAGATGAAACTCATGTCATGAAAGTAACAAATGCCTTCATAAAGGAGGATTTTCACACCAGCAAATCATCACATGCCATCTATTCCTGTTGATTATGGCATTTATTTGGTCAAGTATTCACAAGTTAAAACTCCATGTGTTTAATCATAGTCTGGCCTGTTATAAACCATTATGTCTTAAGACTTTATTTGATCAGAAGGCAAGCTTAGACTAGTTCTTGCAACTCTGAGAAATTGCAGTCAACCGTTTCTCAACATCTGATAGGAAGGAAGCAGAAGGAATGCATTTTAAAATGTGTATGGTTTGATCAATGATACACATGCAATGCTTCAGCAGTTGTGACTCTTAAAAAATGAAGGGGTATTCCCTGTATGTAGAGTACTGCACACATTACACCTCATGCAGTAGAAAGAAATGTTAATCATCTTTTTAACGCGTATAATAAAACAAAGCGTAAAACTGAGATGAGAAATAAAATAGCTTCAGTTATTGAACTCATATCGTGAATTAAATACAGCCTGGATTAACATAATGGTTTAGATGAGAAAATAGCATTTCCAGATTAACTGGAAATGCCTGAGCCTCGCTACACAGATACCTATTAAAAGAGGACTGGTTTGCTTCTGAGATGATAGCTTTTCCATCTCCATATAGCCCAGCTCAGATGCTTCTCTTAACTTTTAGTAGGAATGAACCCTAAACTGTCATTCAAACTTTAATGAAGCCCAAGATTTAGACCCAACCTTGTACTAAGAAGTGTTTCTTTCATTAGGTAGATGGAAGAAATAGAGGTAAACACTAAAATAAAATAACCAAAAGAGTTCACATCAAACAGAAACAAGCTGGACTAGAATGGAGAAGGAAAGACATCTGAGCAAGGGTGAGAGCCAGCTGGGAAAGCACTAACCTGACGGAGGACGCTCTGCCAGTCTATGAAGAGACACAGTAGCGATATGGAGAGATCACCACTAAAAGTGACCGCTCAAGAAAGCGGTGGAAAGAGGGGGGGACACTTTGAAGAAGCAGAAAAACACAGGGGTAGGGGAGGGATAATATATTTCCAGGCACAGCATTTAGAGAAGAGACACTGTAGTTAAATCTGTTAATTGTATGCCTGCCATTTTATCAATTTGGAGGCTAAAGGTGCAAGATATAATGGATGCTGGGCTTGGAGCCAAATCACAGCTCCTGCTGTTGAACATCCAGCTACTGTAAGCGAATAGGGGTGCTTTTTAGTTTTTAAAACACTGGCAGGTAAACACATTGCTTTCCAAACATCAACAGCACATCTCCATTGCAATTTCTCCAATAAAATACACAATAATCCAAATGAGCATTAGTCCTGGTTTCCATTACAGATAGCCTGGAGCTAATAGTTAAATGCAACACCCAGTATGAAAGAAACACAGCCGATTTCACTGTCATAGGCTGGGAGATATGTTTGGCTGCTTAGATAATGTGGAAATATGGGAGGAGAACAAACATCTGTACCGCACATGTGGACAAAAACGACACTCCCGAGAGGTGACCACCTTGGAGGCACTTGTTTCAGAGCAGGGCTCGATGCAGGTGGCCCTGCTCAAAGCTTTCATATAAAGACACTGAATTCATCTCCTAAAAGACCTGGTAGATTAGGAAACCGTTCTTTCACTTTACAGTGATACACCAAAATCTCAGGCTGCTCACACTGCAGGCTACTGGAAAAACACAAGACAGGAACTCACCAGGAATTCCCATTTATCTAACAGAATAGGATTCTTATGAGGAACTAGATCAGATAATGGGTTGCAGAGCCCTTTGCTTACAAGCTTCTGCTTCAAATCTGACACTGAATAGCAGTGACAGAAAGTTATTACCAACTGATGCTGGTCCAATGGGTTACCTGAAATCCACTGATACCCTCAGTTCTCAGTGGGTAAGAGATACTCTGATACAAAAGTCACATCCACAGTTAGAACTAATTCAAAGAATACTGTTTAAGCACAGAATACTCCAAAACGTGAAAAAAGAATGATGTTCCTCTCCTATTAAAACACAGTCACCCTAAGTGAGATTTGGAAACTTGCTATCACGGCGACCTCCCTGTCTTCTATGAGATACATAGGGGCTAAAAGCCTGCACCCTGCAGACATAAGTACAGCCCTGAGCTGCCTGGGAGAGGACAACAGCAGCAGAAGGAGCTCTACAGCTACATTTTCTTCATATACCACAGGAACACACAACACACCAAACAGCATCACAACATGTGTAAAAGGCTGAGGTTCCCCAAGGTCTTTGGAGTATGAGGTGAGGGGATGCCCATCCGTGGAGGATTACCTTTCAGAGCGTGCTGTATCTGCTGTACAGGGGATTTATTCATTTGCGCTGCCCTGATTTCTTATTCATAGTCATTGTGCCCTTAAAATATTGTTACTAAAGGAAAAAAAAAAAAGGACAAAAAAGTGCTCTCTCATTTTCAGTCTCACCCTCTGCGTATGATCACAAGAACTAACCATGACCCATGAACTAACTGCTCTTTTTGATAAAACCATCTGGTAGAAAAGCTAAATAAAGCATTGTCTAAAATCAACACGGAAAAGGCAAGGGGGAAAGAAGATGAAACCTTACTGTGGCTTTTAGACAAATTGAAGTGTTACAAATTACAGTAACTTGACAAAAAGTGTCTGGAGAACTTAGAGAAAAAAAACAATCTCCCAATTGCATAACTAAAGTTCCAAAAAGAAAGAGGACTCGTGGATTTGTAGCTGCAAGAGCACATCCATGTATCTGCAAGATCTACAGACCTCCAACATGATCTTCTTCCTCTTCACTGACTCCTTTGAATTCCCCATGGCGAGGACACCTGTATACAAATTTGCTTTACTTCTACTCTCATTATTCCCGGCATTCCAGGTGATCAAACGGAATTCTGATTTTGTTTCACACTGCTGTTGGGAGTGTTGGATGGACCCTTCCCCTTGCCAAAAGCAGCCAATGCAAGAAAGGCCATAGTGGTGGATGTGTCATACAAAAGCTAATTTAACTCAGGAGCATGAGTTAGGCCAGGACAATACTGGAAGCATTTTAACTACAGCCAATGCAAACATTTTACCCCAGACAAGATTTTTTTGTTCTTATCTGTGGGGTTGGGGTTTTTTTTTTGGTCTTGTTTTGTTTTTCTTTTGTAATCTGAGGGGAAATATCAGTCTTGGCTGCCCTGGTTTCAGCCAAACTAACTCTTATGTCAAACGCCGTCTCCATTTACACAGTCCCTAAGCAGACATGTAATAAATATTCTTTAACAATAAATTACAACAAGAGGGAGTTTTTATGTCCTTCAAAAAACATGTAATAAGGAGGGATCCTGGCAGTGCTGGGGAGGCATTTTTATTCTTTACTTGTGGCCAATTGTTCAAAGCCAAAACTCATTTTCTGAAGTTGTTGATCATTGCCAAGTGCAAGATTCTGATTTAAAATAACTTGCTTTGCATCTTTGTTTATGTTCAACTCTCTAAACTGAAAGAAATCCAACAATATTCATGGCTCCCCAGTCAATTTTGTGTTAACTTCCCTTTCAGCTTCTCATGAACAGGCCTGTATTACACCAAATTAATTCCAAAAGAACAGTCTTCCCTGGAAACATTTCTGCTCTATTTTGAGGGGGAAAAAGAAGTTGTTTAAACAAGATTACACCTCTGACAGGATTACACCTGACACAAATGCAATCTTGTACTTGAATGAATTGTGATTTTCAAAACTGTGGGCTTTCAGAGTGTATTATATGATGTTATTTTTGCTATCCATGACACCTCTCAAAGCCTCAAGGGTTTTTTTCCCCTCTCTGTTTCACACAGAACATGTGCGGAGTTTCCCCAGTTCTACTGGAGGATTAAAAATGAATCATGTGGCTGTTAAAACAAAAAAGCTTCAATGAGAAACTGCTTTTTTCCTTTGTCTTCAGGGGTACTTGAAACAGTTTACACTCTTGATGACCTGCTGTTTATAGCCCAATGCAGGCAACAAGATATTAAACAATATCCTTACTGTATTCTTACTTTCTCAAAACCGACCCACAGGTTTCATGCAAACACTGTATTATAAAATCATACTCAAAAAGTAGTACAAAAGTTGCAAAAACATAAATGTGATCCAGACAGACACACATATAATTAGATATCAAAGGGGTTATTTTTAGTGTTGCAAAGCATTTCTCATTTATGCATTTACGTATTTATAAGCCTGGAAAAGCCTTGGAAAGCTACCAACTGTTTTTACTGAAAGCTAAATAGGAAGCATACTTAGAAGGGTGCACTGAAACACATTCTTTTTTGCCACGTTGAAACATTACAGTGGTCAGACATTTCTCTGTCCATCTCTCTGATACATCACTAGAAATAAATGATTTCAGACCGCTGTGTCTGAGGTTAAAGGGAATTCAGTATAACTCACTTTCCCGAGAAGCCAGGAGAGAGATTTGTGGCATGACAAATAGCTAAGAAAGTGTATGCAAGAAGATGTAATTTAAAGTTGGTGACAGTTGTTTAATTAACACTTTCTTCTGGCTTCTTACTGTGTAAATTATATTATACAAATTACACTCACCTACAAACCAGCATGTGGGGAGAAACAGCTATAAAAAAGTTTACACTGGAAGTACTGTATCTTGCTTTAGTACACTGGCCTCCTAAACCCGCTCCTAGAACTCTCATCAGTCAGAGTACTGCTGGGTCTTTTTCTTACTGTCTGTTGTTTTGTTAATATTTAAAGCCACACAGAAAGGTGCAAAGCCCAGATCAGAGTGAGTGCTGTGCTCTGTAGATGATGCATTTCCAAGTTCCTCTGTATTCCCAATAGGGAAACTTTAGCCCCGTGCTGAAACACTAAAAACTAATGTTTCTTCCCTATTAGCCAAAAATCATCTCATCCAGAAACTATTTTTCCTTATCATCTAATTAACCTGAAAGACACTGACATCTATCCAGAAGAGATTAAGTGGTAGAACATTTGCAGCGGTGTAAATAATAACTAGCAGGCACAGAGAAAATACAGACACACATATAGATAAATGGATGTATAGCTACAGATATGTAGTAATGTAAATGTATCCCCTCTATCACTTGGGTTTGTACAAGAGCACTGACGGTAACTCAAGAATCTTCATAAACATCATTGAAAAATCACAAATACCAAAAAAACAGAAGGAAAGAATCTAAGAAATCTAAAAAGAAATAAAAAAAAAAAAAAAAAATTTCTTATAAATTTATAGTTCTGCACAACAACAACAACCAAAAAAAAAGTGTCATTTCAATACTTGAAGGCAAAATGTGTTGGATGATGGGTTTTTTTTCACCAGTGGTGAAACAGCATCTTCAGCATGTAAAATAATGCCTTTTTTTTTTACTATTACTATCTGGTTAATCAGTATTTAGATTCTTTCCTACAGCAATTAAAACATTATTTGGGCCCTGCAGTCTCACACCTGATGTATTCTCCCTGAAGAGAAATATTTCACCAAAAAGCATGTTTTGGTTTGTGCACTCACTCAGTTTATGTGCGATGGCCTCAAGATTCCTCTGCTCAGTGAAACAAAGATCTTTATAAAACCATTTTACAGAACCTTCCCATCTTATCCCTTTCTTAGAGTGGTCTAAAGCAATTAGATTACAGATAAATAACAGATTTATACAGATATATAATAAATAGTCCCCAGTTTTATATAATCAGAGTAAATAAACATGAAATTAGCAGCTTTAAACCTCAAGTAAGGAGCAAGGTTTGTGGGTGAGTGAAGGCAACTCAAAACAGCTCCTTTCACATCTGTATTATACCTCATGCTTTACTTCAGAATAGTTGAATGAAAATAGCTGTGTCCTTATTTATTACCTACAATCTGATTATTTCCATTTGCAAATAATTTGCTGTATTTTTGGCTGAGGAATATGCAGATTCAGCGCAAAAAGGAATCCTATACTTTGCTTTCAAGAAAGAAAATTAGGCTGTACTGTTTTTAAAGCATTCCAGCTACAATAACATAATTATTATTAATCTAAAGAATGATATGAAGTTAATGGCCTCTGAGAGGCTACAATTTTGAACCTTTTTCCTACCCTAGGGAGATGGAGGATCAGCAGTTAGTGCTCCAATTCAAGCCCCAAGCCTGTGACAACATATTTTATCAGCTAAATCCAGGTTTGGGAGACAGGCTGCATATTTTTCAGAGACCAAACCCGCATAAATCACAAAGTGCCAACCCACTATGAGGTTAATGTTGTGTTTTACTACAGTAAGCAATTTCTATCACCATTTAAAATGAGACAAGCAAAATTCAGGCAGACAAAATCTCATGCATCAAAGATTAATTTTTCGAGTACGCAGCGTAGGCTTCGGCTACTGAGGGAACGTATTAGAGTGGGAGCAGCAGCAACCGCTGCAGTTAAAGGAGCATAAACATCACCATTATAACCCATTATAACCCCTTCTCCTTGTCAGCTGACTGTAGCGACCAGAATTCTGTTTATTTTCATGCTATGCTTTAGACTTTGTATTTTTTATTATTATTATTTGAGTAAAAAGGACCAACTACATCCAAGTATGGAGGAAATAAAATATATCAGCCTTAAGGGCACAACGCCCTGCTCCAGTGCCAGCATGCCTGAGGAATGACTACACACCGCCAGTGTGGAAAGGAATATTCCAGTGGAAATTGTTTTTCAGTGAATCAGGAGAAATTTTAAATAGCACCTTGCACATAAATTAAGCACTAGGAAAGTGTTTACGCCTTGTAACTTACTCTCTGCTTCATCAAGGGGGTATCCAGAGAGTGAATACCCAGGTCATTGGATGTTGACGCCAGGGAACAGTGGTACCAAACAGCATGGGCAGCGGTCACCAGCACACTGCACTGTAAACTCCATTCTGTAATTGCTTTCAGTAACACCAAGACTTAGACCTTTACAGAAGCTGTAGATGTCCAGAATTACAGAAATCAGGACAGGGAGGGGAATTTGTGGCATCAAGTTTCTACCGCCTGACATTACACTGTATTAACACACACACTGCAAGCCAATGGTGGGCTCAATTACTGAGCAAACAGTTCAGTCCTCCACTTAATTACGTCCATGCCCACTCCAGACCTGGATGGAGTTCAGTGTTAAATGACCAGATTGTATCAAGTGGTGCCCAGAAGATTTAGATTTAGCAGTGAGGATCAATAGTAAAACATTTCCTTTAGCCACAACGCATACATTTGTTAACTGAACAATCTGATGCGAAATGATGGTTTCCAACAGTACATGCCATAAGTTAACCATGGCATGACACTACAGAGAGCACTGACAAATGCACACTCTGGTCCATTCACAAATTAAATTTTAAAGAATCTATCCATTAAAAAATGTACACGAGCTAGGCTCAAATCCAAGGACAAAGACCATCTACTGTCATGAAGGAAGAGCCCTGCTGATTCATAATCCCACATTTCAACTGGTAGCTACAGCACTTGTCCTTTTCTACCCAGACTGATGACAGACCCTGAGCAGACTTGGAAGAGAAGGAGATGTTTGAACTTGTTTAGTTGAAGTTGATAAATGCATTCTCCATCATTGCTCATGAGTCCTACCTTCTCCCCTTCTGTGTGTATGGAGGGGGGGTTGTGCATAAGGGACAAGCCATAAAGCTTTACAGTATACCATAAAACCCTCTCTAACATCTAAGCAGGTTTTAGGACCAAATAAGTAATCATTAATATTTCCCTTCCAACACATTTACAGCATGTTCAATGTATGCTATTGTTAATGGTGAATACAGCAGGTCATTAAGATGACTGGAGCCAATTAGGCCAAATTAAAACACACTAAAGACATCACTGCATTTATTTTCAAAATGGTCATAAAATATATAAATTGAGCTTACAAAAAAACCCCACATGAAACCTCGACACAACTCAGGAGAAAAAGTGGTTTTGTTAACCAGAAAAAATCCTTTCCCAAAGAAATCTAAACAACAAAAGTATCACTGAAGAACAAAGGGTCACGGACCTTCAATTAATATTAACTTGCTTTGCTTCATTTGAAATTTAAATATTGAAGCAACACTAAAGATTTCAGAAATACAAGGAAAAGGGATTGTAAAGAGCTGCTGCAGCTCAGTGCTGATTCAGGAAATCCCTATTTAGAGTTTTTTCTGGCTTTTTCCGTCTTTTTCCAGTAGGTGTCACGTGGTTTGGGCACAATACTGACAATAACATGACGTTGCCCAGCTGAGACACAGAGTATAGAGACATCTCTCCTGGAAAACTTATCAAAGCTTCAATTGTATTAAAGATTGTGTCGCCCTATGCTTATCAGCAGCCTTTTTCAACTAAAACTGCATCAAACTGCAGTCTAATTATGCATCTTTTCCACTTCTCACTTGAAGTTTTTACTTTCAACACTTAAAAGCAATTGTGAGAGAAGATCAGGGACCTTGACCAACTGGGGCTAAGTAGCCAAGTGTGTCTTCTGTAAGCAATCTTCTCTTGTTCACAAACTGCTCACTTCTAATGCCTTCCTTTTCAATTCGCAGACTTGTCTCTTCCCAAAGCAAATAGGGAGGTAGCAAACTGAACAATCATGCAAAGATAATGTTCTTCTGCACATCAGAACCATGCAGAAGGAAGTACCTGTTTGAGTCTTGCATATCAGAAATCTAAATTGCTTGAAACAAAGTTTCTGCATTATCATATCAACCACGGTTTTAAAAGTAAGGAAACAAAGACAATTCTTTGTTGAATCCTGGAAATTCACATAATACACTTGAATATTATGCCCCATTTTTCCAACTGATCAGTTTTGGTGTACTGGAGTCGAGGTTTGGAGTTCCAATTCTGCATAATCAACCTTTTAATTACAGCTCTGCAAGCAATCTCCAAGAAAATAATGGAGAGATTTAAAATCACTACCCTTACAGCCTCACTTTAAAATAACACCCTCCAAACAGTCATCTTTTAAATACAGAAAATTATGTCTATATAATGGAAGCACTCTTTTTAATCTCTACTTTTTAATCTCCACTTTTTAATCTGATTAAACAAATTTAAAGGCTGATTCCTCCTACTGTGCTTAATACTAGCACTCCTCCTAACTACTTATTTCACAGCAGGAACTGTCTTTGAGAGCACATTCACATTATGACTCCAGACTGATCTACACAGTGACTTTGGACCAGAAGACTATGTTATATATGCTATTTCCTAAAGGATATTGCTTGAAGTACTAAAAATATCAAACAAACAGAAAACTTTATTCCATATATTACAGATTTATTAACAACATAAACCAATGTATTAGAAACTGCCTAGCACTTCCAGCAAGGTACTGCCACTGAAAGTCCACCTTTCAGATTTAATTTACCCATGGTTGGCTCTATCCCATATTAGAGGCTGTCAGATTTTATTTTCCTAGGTTTAGGGGTTTTATTCTCAAACATTTTTCAGAACAAGAAATAAACTATTACTAGAAATAGTAACAACAGAAAAAAGTTAGTTTGAGGGTCCTTTCCTGCCAAGGCTGGGGCACCACTTACCTGTGCTGGATGCTGTCACCACATCTTCAACTGGATTTAAGCCCATTAAATACCTTGCAGAATGGGACTGTATTTTCTAATGTATTCTGACAGGGTCTTTTTTTATAGTGAACCTCTGCAAGCAGATAACAAGCCATGAGGCTGTTATGGACCCTTGGTTCCAGCCATAAACACAATTTACATTCAGACCATTTTCTGCCAGTAGAGCCAACTGAGACTATTAATCAAATGAGAAAGAAAACAAGCATTTGTACAGCATTTAAACAGACACAGTTTATCTGTTATTTAAAGCATGACAGTATCAGAGTCCTGCTCAGTGTTTGAAGACCAGTTGTACAATATTTAGAGTGAACCTTTCTTTAAAAGGAACAACAATAGGAAGTACAGAAGTTAAGTAATTGATGATGGCTCTGGGAGAGCATTAAAGGAAAACATCTCAGAGCAAAAAGCACTGCCTTTTCCAGCCCTCCAAAGTGCAATGAAAACTTGGGCACCTGCTTAGGTGTATGCTGAAAAACAACAATAGATGACATCAACCAAATTATGTATTCACCAAATAACTCAGTTGGCATTTGGGGGGGCTTTGTGTAGGCCTTTAAAGCACAGAAGGCAGATGGTGATTACACTGACTTCTGTAAAACTGTTCTGAATGTTACATTAACTGGTAATTAGAAAACTCAGTTTGATTTCCCTTCTATTTTCATACAGACTATTTTTTGGCATTCAAAAATATCTATCTTGGAAAGTTCGTATAGCACCATCTCTAGGCTATACACGTGGTAATCTTGCTCTGTTCACACTATTAGAATAAAACAATGAAGCAAAAAATGAACTACTTTGTGTATTCTCTCCCCAAACACTGTTACTTGTGTATTTCACAAACTGCTCCGACTCAGCTGCAACAAGAATAAATCACGGAAAACCAGCCTAGACCCTAAATCTTTGCATTTTTCAGTCAGACACTACTTTTCAATCTTACTCTGCAAAGCAATTGTTTATCAGACCTGTTCTTATTTAACCTAAGTAAATACAGCAAAGTACTCAATAAAAATACATAGATCATAGAGGAGATTGCCAGTGGTTTTTATTTATGAACTACCAGCTTCCTGACAAAGCATACCTTCCCTTCAAGTGCCAAACTTAATTCCAGCTTCCTCCAAGAAGTCTAGAAAACAAAGCAATATGCTGCATGATCTTTGAATACTAAATCTTCTTTAACATGGAGTCCTCAGCTTAAGCCCAAGCCCTGCTTCGTACAGTACACATGCAGGCGGCTTCATCCCAGAGCAGCTTTGCTGATTTCAGCAAACTGCTTCCAAGCAAAGCATTTCAGGATGAAGAACTAGAGATAGGAAAATCCCATGGGCAGGAAATGCAATTGTAACATTGTACAATTCAGTTAAATAACAAAAAAAATAATAATTCATCATGCTAAGAAATACACTTCCCATTTACTATCATTATTCATCCAACTACAATCACAAGAAGGGCAGACAACCAAATAATCATTGCATTACTCAAACTGTTAATGGATTATTGTAGCTGGTCTCCTAAATACAAACAGATAAGTGAAAAGCAAATTCATTGTGAAAGCTGGCAGTTATCCATTCACCTATAACCTTCAACAAACTGCTGACACACAAAACTGCATCACAGCACAACTGGATGGGGAAGTCCAGACCTCCCATCATGTTGCCGCTCTCATCACAAAACCCAGATGTAAAATAGTTTCCACGGTTAAATTATACTGCTGTGACAAAGTGACACAGAGTGACCAAAGATACCCAGTGCCTCTATAGCTTTTAAAATAGGAAAACAGAGTTTTGGTTGTTTGATCACTTTCAGATGAATAGTCTAAAAGGTAAAATAATTTAATGAGCCTACAACCAAAAGCTTCTAAAGGGAAAAGTAAAAGAAAACAGCTGGTGAATACAAGTATGTTTTAAGGAAAAGTCTAAGAAATCAAGAGTATCCAGTTCTCAGCTTCTGCATGCAAACTGTACAGTAACCTCCCCGTGCCTGTTTGTCAGTTAATACGTCCTTTCCCTCCTGCCATGTTGATGCATGATCAAATCCAAATAGACATGTCTTTGATGCAATTTCAATTTCTAGGCGTATTGATTAAGCAGAATATTGACTTTTCTCTATGTCTGGTTAAAGGTTTTATTTCCAACTGCTAGTGATAATGGGTTTTCTCATTGTTTTATTATTCCTACATAAAGCACAAAACAAAAAAAATCCCTACAGTCTTCAGACAGGATCCTGTTCTACAAACCTAACTTAAGCAAGACCCATTAAACTACTATAAAATTTAAAAGAAGGCCATGCCTCAGACACGACCCTTTCTCTTTCTAACACAGTTCAGTGCTCGTTGCTTTGATGCCTTGTATTTCATTTCTCTCATTAAAACACACGGGAGGAATTATGCACTTATGGATGAGCAGCTTTTCTGTCCCTCCCAAGGTATTTTTTTTGTTGAAGGGGAAGAATTAAACATCAAAAATCCCCAGCAGAGTAAATGTCAATGTGCTGTCTAACAATCCTGCCCATTTTACAGGACTCTGGTGAAGTTTTTGGCCATATACAAACCCAACATAACTATGACATTGACTCTTCTTCAACAGTTTCCCTGACCTCTAGTCCAAATAACCTTTCATAAATAATCATTAATATGTGGTGAAGCTCTGTATGAAATATAGCAAAGTTTTCCCGTACACAGCAATTAGCACTGTCAAGGAAATAATTGATGGCTCTCATCATCATCATAGAAGGTGCCAACAAATGACTGGGAACACAGCTTTCTTCTTTACCTAAGGCACCAAGGGCCACAGGAACCTAAAAAGCCACCTGCTACGGCAGCAGGCATTTGACTTTACCTGAAAAATGTGTACAGCAAATTGACAAAACAGATCTAAATATTTCTGAATGAGCCATGTTCCTAGTGCAGACTGCAAATAAAAAGAGAGAGAGCTTGAATTCCAGTTCTCTGCTGCTTGCAATGCTTCCCTGGTATTTGTATCATCACATCTCAACATACTATTCTGTAAGATCCGAACTTGCAGAGATTTCCTACTGTTCGTTCGTACATAACGGATTGGCCAACCAATGTGCTGTCAGCATGTTAATTTTTTCCAAGACAAGCTCAACATCTACACAACAAGGTCAAATAGCCGACTTCTGATTTTAAAAAGGATGGGAATTATGACAATTCCACTTTCAAAGTGCAAAAACATTCCAGCACTGAGCTGCACGCTGTTGAAAGCTAAAGTGTGACAGATGCCTTCCCAGTAATTGCCAATCAGCCTCTACGTAGCAGCTGAAAACACAATACATCACTTTGATCTCCTCGGCTCTCAAAGTATTCATAATCAAGGAATCTGCATGAAGAACATGAAATATGCAACATTTCCCAAAACTCTCTCCGTGGAACTTAAATATGGTAATGTATATTTTGTTCATACTTCATAAAGCATTTCCAATCTTTTATTATGCATATGGAATGATACGTTTTGGCTTGCGAAAAATAAACATGAAGGATGCTTTATATTGTAGAGACATGTAGGTTTTCATCGGATAACATAGGTGAAACAATCATTCAGAAAAGCCTGAATTGCTTTGAGGGGAAGACATTATTACAGAACATCCTTAATTAAGTCCCACTGCTAATTTTGTAAAATGAATACCTTGTTGAATTAGACTACAGGGAAATAAAGCCTGCATACCAGCTCCACGTGCTTAGAACAAGATGAAACTGCTGAGAGAGCCTTGACTTACATTTTGCAGGTAGGTCGTATCCACATGTGATTTTTGCTTGTCCGGTCTCACAGCCACTCAGGTTGCGGCATTCAGCAACTAAGCAGGGCCCAGCAGCTCTGTGTATGCAGCCATCCACTGCAAAGGAAACCCAGAAACTGTCATTTATTAAAAGCCAGTCTTTCTGTTGCCTTCACACTAATACTCAGTCACAAACCTTTACTGCTCGTGTTCACATTCCCAGTGCAGATCTACTCATCTATAAGCAGATATGCAGATATACGCAAACTTCTTTTCTGCCAGAATTAGTCCATGTGTTTATCAAAGAAATAATACTTAGTCAACTTCTGCTAACAGCAAACACCTAGAGGAGCTAAAGCACAATTAAGATTTCAGTGTTAGAAAAGGGTCTTATTCAAGGCTCTAAGAAAGTCTCACTAAAAGCTACAAAACCAAGTTTGACCCCCAGCTAAATGCAAGCCTCTCTTTTGTTACACACCTCTTCTACTTCTACAGCTAAGCAGACTACTTAATGTCGCCATCCCATTAATGCTTTATACAAAAATCCAATCCAATGCTTATGGATTTGAAATCTAAAAAATACCTTGTTTTGACCTTTTTTCCATTTTTTAATTCTGCATTATTCATGCAATACCTTGGAGTTAATGAAATAATAATTACTGAAGGTTGCAATTGCAGCTAAGTATGCAAGAAAATTAGTAGAGTACATAGATCTTATTACTCTTGGGAGCCAGCAAAAGAATAGTAGCAGCGGCAAAGAATAAAAAATGGCTGCTGGCACAGCATTTCTGCCCTCTCAATATGCAATCAAAGACATCATTTACTGTAATTATGGCAAAAAGTTCAGAAAAGGGAAACAAATAAGGGAAACACTGTGTGAATGAACATGTTAACTGCAGTAAGACCCTAAGTCAGCAGCAATGATGAAGTTCAACTATGACAAATAGTATCAATTCAAAAAAGGTAAAAGAGGCTCAAAGAAAGGCTAAACAAATACTTCTGGAGAAAAGAAAGGAAGATTCTGTATGCATGTCGTTCAATAGTTCAGATTTTATTTCAGATTTTATTTCAGATTTAACCAGTTCAAGGTTACAGCAGTACCCAACAGTATATCTGAAGCAATTAAACCAGAAAAGGTTTGGAAAGCCAAGCATAGCTGTTTTTTTAACAGATGCCCATAAACTGTGTAGGTTTCTATGGGCTAGCATAGCAAGGTTTGAGTAATAAAAGGCTTGGGCACTCAGCGTGCCTACCAGCCATTCACTGCCCTGGTACTGAGATGCAGGGAGACTGGGCAACCCTCTCACCCCGAACTGTTTTGTGGACTTGTGTAACGAATGGCAACCTATCTGAGAGCTGATTCCCTCTCATGACTAAGAGACATAACAAAGTATGTTTTTGTCAAAGTGCATTTGGTAGAGTATATATATTTATGTTCATAGTGAATGTTTGTCGGAAAGAGGCAGGAAAACAGAGGTGTGCAGCTGTTCTATGACCTTCATACTTGGCCACACCAGGGCACCTGGCCAATGCTCCCAGCGTGGACAACAGTGAGATCATGAGAAACTGCACGGCCCCACGAGTAAACAACCAGAGATCTGGCACAAAGCCTTGTTTTTCTAAGGGTATAAAAGAACGACCCTCTTTTAGCTGAATCTGAAGCCTCACCTGTAGGTAGATGCACCACATAGGAATTTTCCCAATTGCCTCAGACTCCCAGCATTGGCTGCAAGGGGGCTTCCCAGCTTGAAGTGTGGGCCTGGATGTTGATTCAGTGATAATTTGTAATGTATTTCTTCTTGGCCTCTGTTCTCTTTATGCAGTAATGATTTGATGCATTGCTCATTTTCCTCTGTATTTATATATATATAATATATATATGATTTGCTTGATTGTACTTATTTACTATATAGATATATATACCCAATTCACATTAGTGTGCTTGTTTTCTTTAGTGTACTTACTCGCTTTAGTGTTCTTGTTTAATAAACTGCACATGTTATACAATAAGCGTGTGGTCATTTTGTTGAGTACCCTGCCTGTCAGCAGAACAACCTGCAAAGGAAATGGTGACTGGCATTGCTGTGTTAAGGTCAAGGCTGGTTTTGCAAGGTGTTGAGTATTTCCCTCAAGAGGAAAGGCAGATAATACCTTAATCTGAATGAAGCCGCCTTCTACTAGCTGTTAAAAAAACCTGATTGCCTTTTCTGAGGTGTTCTGTGCCAGAGTTAATACTCAGATGCCACAGTGAAATTGGCGAAGTGGTTCACTGTAATGCTCCATACTCATCTTGGACACAGTGTCACTAGTTTCCGAAACGACATTTTGAAATACTTTCTATTAGACAGAAAGAGAATTACAGAATCATGTGAATTTGCACTTTCAATGACTCTTTCTAAAATGCTCTTGTTGCAAAGAAGGTGGATGCCACCAGCCGTAAGCACATCAGGCAATCTCTGCGCCAAGACATCGAGTCTTCCTCCTCCACCTTAGCTGAACTTTTGTTTATGACTTCCCCAAAATCTCTGCTTAACACACTCCAAGATGCTAATGCAAGAATAATACTTTGTAACCTCGAGGGGAAAAAAGAATGCCTGAAATCTATCCTGTGCTCAGAATGTCTGATTTAATTATTTTAACTTAATTACTAAATGCTTTTCCAAACCAAGCAGGATAAGTAAACCAGAGCGCGTTGAAACCTCAAGTATATTTTTATGAGCACCAGCACCACCACAATCTTTACCAACATTAATATTTCCTGAGACATTAACATAAAAATAGCACTGATGCTTAGGACTGGCACTTTCTGCAGGATTCTTTACAGAGAAAGAAGTCTTTCACCTCAGGAGTACTGGACAAGGGCTCAAGTCCATGCAATTATTCCTTTGGCAGCAGATCAATCATTTCCACCCCTGAGATCCTTCTTGTCCCTAACTAATAGGCACCCTCCCTGAGCAGAGTCAGTACAATGATTTGTTCAGCTGCCCTCTCCACCAACTCATCTGGACAAATCAACCGCTCTTTCAGTTCCCTTTAACGCAAGTCCACCTCAGAGCTCAGCCAAACAGCAGAACCTGCAAAAAGAAACCACTGCCTCTAGCAGGGAAATGGAAACCCAGGTTTGCCACTTCTGAATCTGCAATGTATTAACATCCCTAATATGTCAGCATACCAAGTGCTAGAACAGCTGGGACGGGCAACACTGCTCCCCATCGCTAAACCATCTCATGACGGAAGCATGCTCTTAATGCACACACAGCTACAATACAGACGGTCTATCACTAGTTTCCTGGAGCTGGTTCCACACAGGTCCATGTCCAGTCTTTATAATGGAAGCAGCCTCCAGAAAGATGAAAACATAATTGAAAAAAATTGAATTCTTAACGGAGGAAAATCAATTTAATCATAACCAGTTTTGACATGTGACAAGGAAAATGGAAGACATCTGCCAAAACCAAACAAGTAGACGTGCATATTTCCCTTATAAAGGTGGCATAACAGAAAATGATTGAATACTTCAGACAGGCATAGATGGAAATGTAGACATTAGCATTTGATACACTTCAGTGACTGATGACACAGAAGAATGAAGGAGTTGGGGGGAAACCACTACCAGAAAACCCAAAATAACCCTGAAAAACCAAACACCAAACCACCCCCAATTTTCTGAATAACCTCTTTTTTTCTACCATACATTATTAAATACTTGAGCAGAGATGACCTCTGGCATCTGTATGCATTTTCCATTTAATATAACTCAATAAATCATGCTAGAAACAAAAAATGAATACAATCTATTAAACAAGTTTGATAATTCTTAAAGCAAAAAGCCAAGCAGTGAAATGTATTGCCAAATATGAGCACTCTGCATAACATAAAGAAGAATACTTGCAATGGTAGAGTAGATAAGCAGATCTAAATGAGAGACTTCAGCCTCTGCTAAAACATGTCTTAGCCATATTAATTCATAAAAAAAACCCCATGGAATTGGCATGCACAAAACATTTGTGTGAGATCCTTTGCTTTCTGGAAGTGTGCACTGACTAGTAATGGAAGTGTGAGCATTGTTAGCATGGAAACTTTATGGAAATTACAGATAATGGCAACAACCTCAGGAGGCAACAATGATGGCCAAAGATATATTGTCATTGTGTAGTAAGGAGGAAGAGAGTCACTTGATAGAAGTGGCATGCTGCCAAATTACTTTTATAGGAAAGTGAAGAATCTTTGATGTAATGGTTCCAGACACTTCATCTCTATCATCAGTTTGAGAGATGCTCATCTGCATTTTTGAAAACATATCTGGAAAATGTTAAACCATATCTCACTGTTCCTTCCCTGGAACTTCTTTGTGTAACAGGCTGAAAAAGCCAGGGACTTATGGTCAAATCTGGCTTGCATCATGTGGCAGTGATAAGGAATCATGCATTAGCACTGTTTTCTACAATCAGTGAAGAATGTTGCTTTACTTTGAAGCTATCACTCTGCTTCACAGTATGCCTCTTTTCTACAGGCTGCCTTCCTATCTAGGTTTATGGAAATCACATATATACTTTGGGTCATTTATACACACAAGTGACCTGTCATCTCACAGCTATGAGAAAGATGTGGGACAATTCCACAGACAAAACTATCAATCTTAACTGACAAGAAATCCCACCTCTGGTCTGCATGGTCATAATTTGGCACTTCTAAGTACTGGTAACACTTGAAGGTACTGAAGACAGGGCTGCTAAGCACCCCTGTTGATACTGTGCTTCTTGATATGAGTTTCATGCTTATAAACCAAGCTATTTCTAAGGAATTTTGATAGCATTAATACTCAAAGAGTCCTGCCCAGAGCCATCAGTGAGGTAGCAAATACCCACTGGATGGTCCCTCTTCTCTTCTGCATTCCTCTCCCAGCAAGGAGGCTGCCAGGCTGCCTGATGCTCCCCACCACTTACCCAGAGGTAAAACAAATGCTTTGAAAAAGCACACAACGCTTTTGCTTTCAGATGACTACAAAGACTTGAGCAGGTCGACTTATCTTTGAAATGTGATCCTGTTTTGAGTGCACTGTCACGTATGGAGAGCCCACACAAATGGGGTTTCTGTATTTATGGTTTCACTGTGGCTTGGTTGGACAAGCTCGTGGAAGATGCTTCCTAGTTTTGAAGACCCACATACACAAACTACATTTTGAGGGCTGAAGAATGGCTCAAGGAGCTTCAGATTAAGCTCTATAGTTCAAGCAGTTGATGCTTGCGTAAAGCTGTTAAAAATAATACTCCACATTTTTTCACTAAAAATAATATTAGCAATCTCATTCCATGCATCCATAAGTTTTAAGAGCCAATAGGGACAGAGTTCTGTTCTCCCAACAATTCAGCAGAAGCCGGTAATGAAGAAAAACTCTTCCCAAAGCTACTGCAGCCAATAGTATTGGTTGCACAAAGAAGTCACCTGAAAAGAATTGCTTAAAATACATGGACAAAATCAAATATCAAAATAAAACTTATACACAAAATGACAGTGTGCTCAAACCAGTGTGTTAAACAAAAATACAGAGACACTTGATATCTTTCTCACTGCACACTAAAGGAGGCGAACAGATTAAGTCCTTTCTGTTTGATTTATTGTAAAGCAACTGTATTTGTTCTCCAGAATTAAAGGGTTAAGGTTATATAGTAAAAATTGGCTAATTTAGTGATCTACGGTATAGAATAAATTTATTTCTTACAGAAAATCTCTTAAAATTGCAAATGAAGCAAAAGTGCAGGAAACACAGAATTAAAGGTATCATGGGATGCTGCTTAGGAGAAAAAAATCACCTCAGCAAAACTAGGCTTGCGGTGCAGATGGTAATAAAAGAGGGGAAGGTAATCAAACACCACAGCAAAAAAATACAAATCCCCCCAGGAATAATAAGGCCCAAACTTCTTTTGTGACCTTGTGCATGAGTCTGGATAAATGGAAGTTACAATGTAAACAACATATGCAGATTTATCACATGATAAGTATTCTATCATGATACATATTCTATTTCAAGAATCTACATAATTCTTTTTTCATAGTAATTCGTGTTCTCTGGTGTTTTTCCAGATTTTAATGTCTTGTTTTCATTAGGAAATTCAGGAGATTTACTTATTTAAGAAAGTAAATTGTGCATGAATTATCTATGAAGCAGTACAGTTCTTCCACATGGCAAATGCCAGGAGGGAATAAAAACAGAAAAATGTCATTATATCACATACATTTCTAGGGACACAGAAGAGGAAGCTGTGCTGCCTAGACTTCAGCACACTTCTATACATGCCCTCAGTCCTTGCGCACCTTTCAGAAACACCCATTCAAGGACATGTGTGGAAACCAGAAGCGGGAAGGGGGGGGGGGGCAGTGTGTGGAAACCATAAAATGACAAAGAAAATCCCAAACACTCCCCAAAGCCCCCCACCAAACCCCCAAAACCCACGCAAAAACTCAACTCACATCCAAAAGCAACCTCATTCTACAACAGTGGTAAAGCACCCCCAGGAAGTTCATTGGAATCAAGTGCTGCCGAAGTTGCAACTGCACCTCTGAGACTGATGTCAAGGGGAAATAAATCCTGCCCAGCAAGAGACAACAGCTGCTGCTAATGAACAAAGGTGGGATCTTCAAGAAGATTACAACACAGATGCCAGTCGGCTGCCGCTGCTAGCAGCAGCAGTTTATATTACAGAGATGGCCTCTGCCATTGGGAAGTTTAATGAACTGAAGATTTTTAATCAATGCACTGGTTTATAGGCCTCCAACATAATTAATTTTAAATACTTTGCATTTATACAGTGCTTTCTGGCCAAGATTTTCAAGAGTTTAAAAGCATGATATGCTTTAGCCTTAAAATTTCCCATTTAGTTAAAAAAAACCCCACAGATGAACCATTTACTTGGAGGTGGTTCTTTCACTGAATTAGGTTCATGTTTCATCCCAGACAATCTAAGTTTATAGTTTCTTAAATATTCTTATCTGCAGAAATTCTTAGTGCCTACACCCACATTAAATCAAGACAAAACTGAGAGTTGAAAGTCTTGATCCTTAAGCTACCAACCACCTAATGTGTCAATTCCCATTCTCTAGATAGCGTCTATCTTTAAGAATCAACATCCTGCGGCTGCACAAGGGGCCTCACTGCACCTAGAATTAAAACAGTGGGTCCCCCCAGCTCCAACCACTAAACCCTGCTGCAGAGAGAGTTTAATGAAAAGTAATAATAAGATGTAATAAAACTATTATTCCAGTACAAACTGCAAGGAATAAAACTACTCATAACAATGGTACATGTAAGCCTTGTTGTAAAGTCATACATGAGAAACTTGTATTCTAGAATACTGTTTAGTTGACATTTAGGATTAAACCCCACCAGTTATTGCCTTCTATGGAGAAAAGTGCTGGGAATTAAATTTTAAAACCTACTGGTTGTTTAAGAGAAGGCTGCCCTTAATCTGGATGCAGTTCACATTCAAGCATAACAAAAGCAGCTGAAAGATCCAATATAATCAATGTCTGTGCTATACGCTGGCAAAAAGACATATGGAAATTAAGAAGTCAACAGTGATTCAAAATAAAGCTCACTTACCCATGGACCTGTTAAATTTTAAGTGTTCTACATTACTTGCACACAACCAACCATTCTTTCTTTGACAAAACCACAAAACAACAGTAAACTTACACATTTTGGCAGATTTTTTTATTTTAGTCAAATATCTTGGGATATCAAAAACTCCTATTAAAAATACAGGAAAAGCCAAGTAAAAGTTGCTCTGTCACGTTAGCAAAGGTAATTGGTAAATACCTTCCATTAACGACTAAGCAATAAAGAAAGTGTTTGCTTTATTTCGTGCTCAGGACATCATCCTTCTCAGTCTCAGAGTGCTCCACTCCAACTGCAGACAGTTATAATGTTAATAGGATTCACACTTTTGTCAGCCCACTCAAGCAGCATAAGGGCTCAGGGAAACATGGGTCTGATAAACCTCTCTGAATGTCACACTTCTGGCAGGGGAGAAAGAACTAGGAGAGGCTCCAATAGTGTTTTTCCCAGTCCAAAATGCTGACGTTAAGGCATGTGTGAGGGAATCGTTCATTTCCTTTTAATTGTGTTAGTGTTGAAACACCTGACACAACCACACTCTTCTTCTACAGATGGAAATGAGACAGCAAAGCCATAAATACCTCACCGCAGCAAGCACAAAAATGACATGTTATTGTTTGTTGAGGAGTGAAGGGATAAGCTGAAGTCTGGTGAAATTTCAGGCTATTCTATGCTATTAAACCACTCAGCTCACATTTATCCCAAGTGCTCCCCCAGGTTCCCAAACTGACTATTAAGAAGCTGTGAGGTTTTTTAATGTGGTATCATCCCGGAGAAATGGGTCTTTGACTCCAAAATCCTTTCCTCAGCCTCCTGGGCAGTCATAGGGCTTCATTTCCAGCTGAATGCCACAGCTGGAAGGACAGAAGACTGGAAGGACAGAAAGGCCTATCTGTATTTCACTGCTGGGGTACCTACTTTGTCCTAGATTTCTGTTCACATCAATCTGCTATTATTACAGGACTCTCATTCTTCGCCAAGAAAACAACCCTGAAGTGCAACTTCAGGCATCAGAGCCTCTTCCTAAGACCACTAAAACAATAAAGTGTGGAACAGATTAAGTCCGTGAGAAGAAAGTTCTAGCTGTGTTCCTCTGAAAATGCAGGAAATAGGGAAGGGTTAGTTACACATTGCACTAACCAGTTTAGGGATAGAAATAAAAGTCTGTTAGTTAAACTTTAACCTACCCATTAGGGTTTTACACCTTGAACTTAAATGATGTAAATGTTTAGGGAGATGACACCAGAACTTTTCCCAGCCCTCTGCAAAGTAGCTGCTGCTTAACATTTCTTTCTAGTTCCACACAGGAAAGTCAATGCCCAACTATGCCTGGACCAAGATGTCAGCCTCCTTCAGCTCCTTCACTTGCTTCTGTTCTTAAACAAGCATCTTAGTGCTTCCTCTCTCAAGCACAGGAGAAAATCACAGTAAATAACAATATTATTGCTTTTAAAATCTCACTGAAACTCACTTTTCTCACCATGGCTATTAAGCTATGGATAAAGTTAAGCTACTACATATCAATCTCTGCCTAGTGCACAGAACTACAGTCTAATTTGCCTCCTGTGCTGTTTGGAAATATTAAGTTAAATTCTGAGAAACAGTAAAGAAACAAGTACCTAAAAAGATAAAAAAATATGCTTGAAAGGTCAATGAAACTCAGATTTTATTAAAAAAAAAAGTGATTTACTAATGTTCTGATGCTGTAAATGTAAATCAAATAAAGAACACAGAAATGGATAAGACTCACTGGTAAGACCCCACTATTCATCTGTTTCAGCAACCTATCTCAGACAATGGCCAAAGGAAATGCTTAAAAAGAGGGCAAGACCAGAGGAAGAAGTTAGCAGTGCTTCCACCAGTGCTTCTTCCAACCCTTCAGTACTGGCAAAAGCCAGACCTGAGCAAGATGTCTTTTCTGCATCACTCTGGACATGCCTTCTTCTTGGGTTTTTTTCTGAGTGGTTTGTGAGCATTTCAGATTCACACAAGTATTTGGATTCATATCTTACAATTCTGTGTAGTCCTCTATGTAATGTGGACAGCAGCATTAGCAAGGAAACAAATATTGCAGATTATTTTGAGTAAAAGCATGCTGCTAACCTAGGGAAAGATAACAGAGAAAAAAACACTGCAAAGTCTTTAAGAAGTATTTCTGTTTGGTTTTTTTCCCATTTACAACACATACAGACAAGCACTTCCTCTCTCTTCAAGAACCGGTTTCTTTGTAATACATCTTTTCCTTCTCTGTAGGTTTCAGCATTATAGGGCTCCCCATGAAGAGACAAGAGACTCGCAGTGGCAAGCTCCATAGCTTGCAAACATTTCAAAACTACCAAGTGCATGGGCCTGACATGGAAGATGACTTGTATTAAGCCAGAATAAGTATTTGCATATTTGGAATGCAGATATTAAGCAGTCATCACACACCGATTATACACATTTCTTCAGTATGATCAGCTAGCAGTTGACAGGCACAGGTCAAGGATTTAGACAGAGCAGGCTGCCAAGTACTAATTGTAAAATGCCTGTGTAAAAGGAAGCCTTGTAACTGTGGTGCATCCTCACAGCCCAACAGGCCATTGGCATGTCATTCCTAAGAGTTTTAAAGGAATAGGGGAAAATTTTAACCACATTTTCCTCACTGAAATGCAATGGAAAGTGATCTAAGACCTTCTCCTTACAGAGAACATGTAAAGAAAGGCATTCTCCCATAGGTCTTCATGGATATAAAGCCTGAAGGCTTCTGTAGCAAAATATGGGTTCTAACTGAGTATAACTCAACCAGACACAGGAGAATGGGATGTTTCTCTTCAGCTTAAGTGCACCAATCACTAGAAACACTATACATCACTGCTAGAATAAAAGAATACATTAAAGCTTTCGAGAAAACCTGAGAGAAGACCCTGAGCCTGCAGATGAAGGAGAGACATGATGCAAGGTGAATAGCTCCTCTTCCCTGAAAAATATTGCAAAAGAAAGAAAGGAAAGTCTGCCAAGAAAAAAGCCTTTGTTACTTATGGCTTCAAATAATATGTTCTAGACACTTTTTATAAGCAATTTATTTGTTTGTTTTCAAAAGTCATCTCTTCTAACCCATATGGGTTCAGCTTGACTATGATAGAACTGAATCTTCATGCAGGTTTAAGTGATGAGTTACCTACAACTAGGTAGGTGAAGGGAGTAACAGAGGAAAGGTTAGTTACAAAAGCAGAGTATGCGCATTTCTGGACACACTTCAAAGGGGACTTAAAAAACCACGAGGATTCTAGGGACTGAATTAGGGCAGCAGCTGGAATGTACAAAGGAGTAAGACTAAGTATCAACAAGGAGGTATTCTTTTGCTTGCAGTAAGGCTTAGCAGGCTATAGGAACACTACAGATTATTTACTGAGTAGCAGCTGGTTTTCTTATTTCCTGGACCATTTTCACTTGTGCTAATTTACTTTTATCGTGAACCACTGAAGGGAGAAAACGCGGTTGAGATACTTCTCAGTCTGCAATGATAGAAACATCGTCTCCATTTGGAATGTTTCTTCAAGCCAGATTAATTAACAGTATTAATTATAGAAAAATTGCCTTGCAGTAGGTAAATCCAATTGAACACATTACAATGTACTCAAATGGAATAAATATAAGGGAAGACAAAGGTAAACACTAGATTAATAGGAAAATGGTGTATGAACAAGGTTTTTCCACACGGTGGTTTAACACAAGCCTGAGAACTCATTGCCCATGAAAAGTCTCAAGCATTCCTTTCTTTTGTTCAGAGGCTATGACAAATTGTATGTGCAACACGTGTGAGACAAAGAGAACTTAAAAAATCTTGCCAAAAGGTAATTTGAAAGGTGCAGGACACAATCAACATTCAGCAATGCTGAACTATCAAATGTTTTCCTGCAACATGTAAAAATATCACAAACACAATTTCCCCTATGGAAACAGCATCGTATCTTGGTACAGACTTATCCCCCAAATCAAATACAGAAGAAAAACTATTTCCTCTCACTAATATGTCAGAACCCATTGCAGAATCTGACAAGTGTGTAAAAAAATTAGAGACATCAGCACAACCTTCACACATAATTAACTGTGTATGGAGGAAAGGGGCAAGCTGCCATCAGCAGGCACTCCCGTCCATTTCCACTCCTGGACAGATTGTCTCTGACAGTCAAGTTCTGTTTCCAAGGTAAATGGAAAAGCATTATATTAATCTAAGATTGTCAGATATATTCATGATGATTATAATGATTCGTAATTCAAGTGGAATTTAAGTGACTGCATAACCATGAATAAAAAGGAGCAAAAAATCCTGAGCGTTTGCTTATTTATTTATTTAATGTCAGAAATAAAAATAAGCTCATGGAAAAAGTGTGATATTAAAAAAAAACCTTCCAAAATTGCCCACTGTACTTGGGGGAGGGGGTTTGCAGTGTAATCACTTTGGACCAAAATAATTTAAACCAAAGAGAAGGACACAGAGCCTGGTAACAGCAAGTGACCTTTAGAGGTAATGGAAGACTCTGGATCCAAAAGTTACTTGGGGAAGTTCTCTGAGGTGTTTGCTCTCCAGCCCTCCACAGGGCTGTATCCAACAGCTTGTTTAATCAAGTGCCACACAAGCTGCTTTAACCTACAAGAAAGGTAAGCCTGTAATTAATGAACTTATCTGAGCTGGCTGCAACCCTCCTTCTGCTGCATGACATGTGGGAAGCAAAATTAAAGTACTAAGCACAACTTAAAATTACAATCTAATAATTTTCGAGTAAGAAACCAGGCATCCCACTCAAATGGCTATATTTACCAGTTCTGTAATTCTGGTAATTCCCTCCCAAATAAGTTTATGTTTGTCCTAAAACACTATTAAAAGAGAGATAAGGAACAGAAGAACTAAAGAGCCGGCTGATCCGTGCAACATCATTATGTATTATTTAGTTTAATATCTTCTTGTAGTAAATACAAAATCATTATGTGCCATTTTCTTCAAGAGAACATTGTAGTAAATTTGCTGTTGCAACAGAACCATTAAAGTATAATAGTGTACACAGAAAAATTCTACTGATTAGCAAGCAAAAATATGTAATTATAGCCACAGTGTGGGACTCAGTTGGCTGGTGCTTTATTGCATACTGCTTTGTAAGACTACTTTGCTGCCAAAACTAATGAGGAAAATACTGAGTTGTTACTTCCAGTTGTACTAGAGGGTTTTGTCTTGATTTCATTGACATTTATAAAGTGATCATCGCATGTAACAAACAAGCCACAGTGCCAACACTGTGAGCTGCAGTCTACAGTAATTAATGAGTAAACAGCATCAATTCCATAGCAATGTTCCATGGATACATAATGTAGTAACTGAGTTGTAAAGAGGCAATGCCGAACAACAATTCACCCAAAGCATCTCAAGTTCTCCTCAGATCAAGCAATATTAACAAAATAATACAAGAGCACTGAGACATGACTTTAAAAGGAAAAAGCTGCTCAATATTATCCCGTAAAAGTTGTAGTAAACATATTCAAATGTGCATATGTCCAATATATAAAAATACAGTTTTGAAAGAAAAAGTAGAAAGATAGAACAATATATATCCTGTGATATTTTGTATTATACTTGAGCCTCCAGATTTCCCTTTCCAGCTTTCATACCTTCCTCCCCTCCCCTTTTAATGAAAGCTGGAAAGGGAAATCTGGAGGCTTAAGTATAACACAAAATATCACAGGATATATATTGTTCTATCTTCCTACTTTCATTAAAAGGGGAGGGATGTATGTTTCCAGCATTATACAAAAAAGATGGAAAGTTCCAGTCTAAAAAGCTTACAGAGAAATAAAAATAACAAAGCATTTCTCAGAAGTCACACCAGAACCTTTAAGTCAGATTCATTCAATTTAGTGGGTTTTAAAAAATATGCAGTTTAGACCTAAAATGCAGCCTGATATCATTAGAAAGAACTTCTCATTCCAATATGCTGAAGATTAAAGTGGGAGGACATGTAGCACTGGCTGAAGATGCCAAAGCTCCGAAGTCTGTATCAGAGATGGACCCTGGCAATAGATTCCACTTGCAGATCACCCTCCTTCCTGGAAACGTTTATGGAACAGGATCTTTACCCACATTTAAAAAAGAAAAAAATATTAATCTTAATAGCTTATGTTGGTGCCATCAAATGCAGAATAAATTTCAACATCATTTAGACATTACTCCACCCACTGTCAGAAAGTGTACTTTTAAAGACAGCTTGGCCTACTTACTTTCCTAGCAGTCAAAGGCTTGCAAATAGGAAGTGTTATGCAGGATTATGCAAAGAGCCCAGGGTGAATTTGGAAGCTTGGAGAGGCATTGTCAACTGCCATCTGTACAAAGGGTACACTAAGCCCCATCTACAATTCTCTATTAAAATTTAGCACTTTGGGTACATCTTCATTAGCAAATACAGAGAACCAGTAGGATCACACCTGTGGAGTCAACCAACTGGTGTTGAGAACCTGTTCTATAAATAATATACACATTTTGGGGGGGTTGTGTGGGTTTGTGTGTTTGGTTTGGTTTTTATTTGTTTTTATTTTGGGCTACTTGCTGTCTGGTCCTAGGACTGAATGCCAGTTTTCCAGGGGAATGGATTAGGGACACATCCTCCAGTTTGCTTTTACCAAAAAGAAACCAAGCTCATGTGCTCCAAGATACCTGAAGATACCAAAGCAGTGAGGAGAGTCAGGGCATTTCTTTCTAAAGCATATTTTTAGGCCCCAGCTATAAACAACAAGGTAAATGCACCCTTTAAATATTGGGTTTAGTTGAAATGTGTTTGAATTTTTCAGGTTTTTTATCAGTGCCTGAGTTAGTACCTGCAAATAAAGGGAGAAGGTCCATTCTCACATCCAAATAAAACAGATTTGTGTATTGTAAGAGGGCAGCAGTTTTGTTACTGATCCCTAACAACCTGTGCTAAAGTCCTTGTGTTAACGGAACAATTCCCACCAAATTCAAACTGTGCATCAGCCCCACACAGAAGTCAGCATGATAGGATGGATATTTACCCCTGAAGGTTTTAGTTGTAAAGAGGCACCACTGAGCAACGGCAGAACAAAACCATTCACCAGTCACCCTTAGGTACAAGCATAAGCAAGCGTTGTCTTAGACTAACTAATACATTCTGCTTGCAGTGGAGATGTTAACGATGAAGTGCTGGGAAGCAACAAGACTGAGGGAATGATGGAGAACCTCCTTCAGAGCATCGAGACAACTTAGGCAAATAATCTAATGCCACAGTTCTAGTTACTACTGATGGGAAGATGATCAAGAAAAGTAATTCGCTTCTCCCCCCACCCACCTGCCTCCACAATATTATACAGAACATTTTACACAGCCAAGTACTTGTGAAATACTCATCTCAGTTCAACCTGAATAAGCAAAATGTGTGAATATGCTGGTGAGCCACTTTTTAAGACAGTCTCCACAAGACCTATGGTTAACTTACAACCCCACACCATAAGTATTTCACAGGTTTCAGGATTACCAGCATCACACTGTAAAGACAAGCTTGTCACAGTCCTAGGGAAAGACGACATCTTTCACTCCAATAAATGGGCATCTTAGATTTACTTTAATAGTATTGATGTATTTTATTTTCAACATCTATCCTTTCACAGAATCAGAGAACAACTTACGCTGGATTGGATGCTGGAGGTTTTGCAGACCTACCCCCTGCTCAACTTCCATTTACAAAACAAAAGCGTGGTTGAAATAGATCTGCCTTCCACCCTTCTGAAGTGATAAAAACCTACAGAAAAAGTTGAGGAGCTGTTCTACCATCTAAAATCTTTCTATTGTTATTATTTTTACTAATTATGTTTATGCTCCAGGGTAAAACAACACCCAACACCTATGTGTTATTGAAAATAAATGTTTTTCATTATTAAGATGGAAGAATGAAAGCTAAACAACAACTGGCACAAAAGGCTCACTCGAAAACAGTCCCAAGATGACACCTATTCTGTTTGGCTGGGCACCTATTCATGGCGATAGCAAGAACCACAAAAAATAGGTGTAGCTGAAGTATTCAAGGAGGATGAAAGGTCTAAGCTGACAGCAAATACAGCCCAGATCTGAATGTTCCTGTCAGACCTCCGTTGTGGAGCCCAGGCTGTTATTTATTATCTGAGGCCTGAGGTATGCACAGTCTGGGCAGGCGCCGCAGGCAGAGGCCTGAGCACACAGAGCCTAATGAGGGACAAGCTAAAGCCTCAGCTCTCTCAATATGTATCATGGTGTGACTCAAAACAAGGGCTGCCTTTAACTCAGCTTTCAGCAGAGAACTGGGGTTCTCACTTCTTCTCCTCACATCTAGATTATTTTTTCTTGATTTTGCTCTTCCTTTTCAACAAGACCAAGATTTTTATAACTACCTCTTCTAACGAGAAGGCCAACTTCCTATTGCACAAGATGATTTTCACTAGTTCATGCTGCCATACAATGCCTGGAGTTCAAGTATTGGTTCACCTAAACAGATCTATTTGCCCACTGAAAAAATCTTCATAAATGACCCAACAAAAGCATTTTTATAAGTATTATTGTATGAAATCCAGGGGATACAGTTGTCAACGGCCTGACTGTTGTAAAAGGGTGACAGTGAGATTGACATTCACAATCTCCTATAAGGCAGTTTTCTCTACTGGACTACAATTCCTACCTGATTTTTTTGTTTAAAACTAATAGGATTAGTGAAGTACCAATATACTTTTCCTTCTCCATTAATGCCTTATGTGTGTCTCAGCACAGATACAGATATTACAAGAACACTTTTGAATAGAAATCTCATTGAGCAATGTTTTACAGACCAGACATAATTTGAAAGCAAGAGGTTTTATCACATCAAAACTCCTTAAGGCCTTACACAGCTCTTTAATTAGAGGATTTTACACTTCACAAAGGAGATGGACACCAAACAGGAAAACACAGAGAGGTTTAAATGACACATGGTATTTTCAGTATCTTCTAGACACAACCGGTAACTCCAGAAAGTTCCACATCTCCAGCCTCCCTTCACTTTACACTCAGTTCTTCCATGCCTGCAACCAGGACCTTTTTGATTTGCTGGCAGGGTACAAGCCACATGTGCTGTACTGAATCTGAAACACTGGCCAGCTACATGATGCCAACAAAATACATAATGGTTGAGTCTCCCTGGATTTCCCCACCTCACCAGAAGTTTTTGCTTCTCTCTGGACATCAGTTTTCAGGAATGTGCAGAAACCAACTTGTTTTGAAACTTGTAACCCTTGTCAAGGACATCTGCAAATAACCATTAGATTAAATAACATGTTGGTAATTAATAGTAGGCAACAGACAGCACAAGGAAACCAGAATAAGAGTGTTTCAACATCTGCAGACTGCTCATATAAGGACAGGACATAAACAAAGAACAAATGGATACTATCACATATTTCCTTTCCAGTCTGACAAGAAATCCCTGACAAAACTGTCTTGGGCTTCAAGAAGCCCCGCGTTTCACTACAACAATCTGCCCATCTGTGAATGAGTAAATGAAGCGTGTTCACCTGTGGTCACAACATTTATGAAACACAATAAAGATCACGGATGAGACTGACAAGATGACTCAGTGAATATCAGGGTTTGAACTTCCACCTCTAGCATTTATGGAATATTGACCGAGAAGTCATTCAGTCTGAACATTTTCTCATGTTCAGCAGATTCCCTATCGAATATGAGACAGGTTGGTGTTGCAAGCCTAACTACTTGAAAGCAAGAAAATAGCTCCACGAGATGGCATTTGCACTTTTTTCAGATGCCACAGAGTTAACTACTGTAAAACTAGTAATGTTCTCTTGATACTTCAAATAGATACCCCAGGAGAGTACAGAATAAAAAGTGAAAAGAAAGTTTTGATAGCTGTGTTCAATCTTTCCCTTCTATTATTCATAAACCTGGAGGTTTTAAAGTAGAACACAATTATTAGGGGTTCTCAGAGAAACCTGGCTTAATTAAGCTTTCATTCCAATAGGCCAGGAGGTATTTTTCTTCCCTGGAAGTACAGAGCCACATTTTAGCAGCATTTCAATGTTCCTTGATTATTCCACGATGGCAGTCTGAAACTTGGCACCATCTGTATGTCATAATAGGCCTTCAGGATTCAGGAGGCCAACAGCCTCCTTGTCCATAGGACTCCAGATAGCCACCTTGGCCACAGATGCCTCCAGAATCCTGTGAGGAATAAAGAATGCAGAATAGCTCCAAAAATCTCCCTTCCTTCCTCTTAAAAGCTCTTTCTACTTATTGGCTTTGGGATATGCTTAAACTTAAACTGATGTAGAAATAGAAAAATTATATTGCGTAAGGATTGATCCTTTCAAAACCAACAACAAAACAACAGAATAAGTGAGAGGGACTGCAGTGGGGGGAAAGAAGATATGTAGACATTCGTATGTAAAGCTTTTTGTAGGGTATTAATGCTACGACGAGCCAGAAGGCCCTACAGTCAGCATCCCTAATCTCATTGCCATCAATGCATCCCTAAATTAAGTCTGAAGGAGAAAATAAACTGTTCCAATGATGCCGTTGACAATAAGGGGAGCAACTTCTTGCAATACACAATAAACCTTCACCCATGTTGCCATCAGTCAAGCATACTCTTTAATGGCACCTTTTTTAAACATGTTCTAGTATTGAGCTTTGTGAAAGAGTTAAAATTGAAGCACTGCTAAAACACACTCAAAAATAACGGCTGTATGGGGCAGTCATCTCTACAGTCAATTAGATATTCATGGCTCTGCTCCCATTTCTGCTGCAGTAGGTGCGATTGTTGTACTTCACTGTTTCCCTAATTCTTATGCTCCATTTAGCTCTACGGGTCTGGATACCGCTTCACTACACATCAGAACAAACCCGCTCCAAAGCGAAGCAGAAACGGATTTATAATGTACAAAACAAGGCATGATTTTTCCAAAGATCCCAAACAGGATTCAATCCCCCTGGTACTGCAGAGGGTAAATGTGGTTACCTGAAAGGGCTCTTCAGAGCTGAGGATTTAGGAGCATCCTTTCCTGAGTGCTAAGGCACTTCGGTGAGTGCACAAAAGCACCACGCTAACTGCAGCACGGACTTTTCCTTGGCACAGGTATGGGAAAACAACAATTAAGCTTTTGTCAAACATATCCTTTCTCCAACAAACAAACAGATTCTTTCTAAATAGCTGTGTGCTGCCAATGTCTCTCACATACACAGTTATACAGCCTTTCTTATAAAAACTACTAACATTCAAATGGCATTGTTAAATAACCAAATGTGTTTTCTCTATCTTACTTTCGATTACTCAACATTAGCACATAAATTGACAGTTATTAAGCAAATGATAAATGTTATCTCTTCATACAAAGAGTGCTTTACTGAATCAAAACCATTAACAGTTCCCAAGAGCATAAATGTAATTCTTTTATAATACTGAAAAGGAAAGCTCAAAAAAAAATAAGATGTGTAGATGTTTTTATACTCGAAAACATACGCAGAGATTCCCCAGAAGAGGCAAGAAACATAGCTGACCTAACACAGTGTAGCTTAAAAATCATTGCAAAAGGAATTTAATGTGTGTAAGATTAGAAAACATAAAGTTTGATTTCTTTTCCTTATGCCTCAGAGCTTCTGTTATGCTTCTAGTCGATTTTACCAAGCTCAAGAAATACTATAAATTTTAAGCATAAACCTACCCTTGTTCAACTTTTTAGCTCCGGAATATATTAAGTATCCTTTGTCAACCACAATGACCACATTAAAGAATGGGGATTTAACAGAAAGTTATATACTCATATATAAGTTATATATACATAACATGCATACAACATGCTATATATAAGTTATATATGTTCAAATACCCTTAAATCAACATAGAGGATTCAGAAACACTGCAGAAACTGGAGGGATGGATTCTGAAGATCCTTCCCTTACAGGTAAGGGTGTCAAGTAATTGAAGTTACCATCTAGGAGATGGACCCTGCCCTTCTGTCTTTTCAAACGTGGTATTATGGTAGCACTTTGCTGTCTGCCAGGGCAAATCAGAAAGATGCTGTGAAAGAATCAGCACTGGTTTTCTGCTTGCAGAAAAGCCTGTCTCCTCGGAGCTGTAAGATATCCCTTGTCCTTCAGGTGACTTCTTGACCTACCAACACCAAAGTTTACACAATGTCCATAAACAGAAAATCAACAAAGCCAGAATCTTTTCTGTTGGCTTTCCTCCATCACACCTTTGATGCAAATGAGTGATATGAGGTCTCAGACCATAAAGTGAATATCCTACCAGAGAGTTAGAATATGGTTCTCCCTAAGAAACGGAACAGAGGTACTTGTGGATAATGAGACAGGAAATGTGTAAATCCCATCCCACTTTCTCGTTCAGAGAGTTTAATAAAGCAGCAGTGTATCGTGGCACACCAATATATTTTGGCAGCATTTGGAAAGATAGCACCTCCTGAGCTGTGAGCACCGTATTTTACTGTACCCTGTCAGGGTAGATAAAAGCTGTCTGCAACTTTTATATTTTTCCTAGACAGAAGAGTTACACAACATTGCCAAGAAGCTGTAGAACCACACTTGCTGGCCTAGCACTGCTGCCAAATCATTTCCTTAAATTGTATTTTCCCCTCTGCACAAAAAGTCCTCTGGCAACTCCACAAACATTCAAGAATGCAGCATATTCTCCATCTACTCTGCAACATGCTTTGAGACAGGGCCTTGGAGAGCCTGGCTTTTGGAGACTGAAGTCTTACAAATTCTTAACCTATTTATAAAACAGCCATCATGTGAAATGATTTTTCCTTTATTTTTCCAGTTTCACATTTAGAGAATAAATATTCTTCCAAAATTAAGTTCCCTCCTCCAAAATTAGCTATAAAGGAGAAAGGCACGAAGTAAAAAGAACATGGAAAATAGGAAAATAAGAGCATGTACTAAATACATCAATTGTTTTAGCATGTTAAATACAAATGGAGAGGAGAGCAACTTCAGTTAATAGCAGCCTGATTATTCCAGTAGGGCCACTTAGTAGCAGTGATGGAAAGATAACACTTGCTTAACTAATGTTTGTAAAGTACTTTACATTCCTCAGATAGAAGAACCATAGATATGCAAATTATCATCATCATTACACTGGCTGCTACTATGGCTCCATGACTTCTGCAAATAATTAAAGGCTGTGACATTATTCTTGGGAAGTATATCGGAATATAACATCTGAGGGGAGGGAGGAACAGACATGACCAATTCCTTCGTCCTATATTTTATGCATGAGGAGTGATACTTCATGGTGTGGTCAGAGGATGACCGCCAAGAGGGATAGCTTGTAGCTGATAATGTTTCCTGGAGAGACTGCAGAGCTCCTGAAGACAAAAAGCGATCAATAAGCTCAAGAGGGAAGCTGCAATAATAGGGTTGACTTTCAAAGCAGCCTTTCTTTTAAAGAACTGTGTTTAGTTTACCTTTATGGAAGCTCTTAAAAAACATCTTCCAGTCCAGTGCTCAATACCTTCAGGGGACAATTACTCCCTTACCAGAAGCATTAATTAATTTTAATTACTCCTCCTGACAAACATTTTGTACAGTATGCAATGTACGAATGTTTTATTTATGATCCAGGAATTTATGTTTTTATATCAGGAAAAACAAAACAAAAAACAAAACAAAAACTTTGGTTATTATAACAATAATTACAGCAGGAAAGATCCAAAACATGCAACACAAAACGCGTAAGATTCTGATTCCCAAACCAGGGAGGCAACTTTGTGAAACTCTTTTTTTTTTAGACTATTTACAGTAAATACAATTTAGATTGACTTCTTTCTGCCCAAGTGGTTCTTGTTACTCATCAATCATATACTGGGCAACAGAAGCATCCAGTAGCAATAGATAATGGTGCAGAGAAGATGGAAAGGCATGAAGTGAGAATAAGCCTAATAAGTCTTTTTCTTACACACAAGAAACACAGAGAAGTTAGGAGACACTTAAGTTATGAGAGATAGCCATTATTTTCAATGGTGAGGTGATTCATTAAATGATCTTGAGCAGACACATCTGTCAATACTGGAAGAAAGCTACATACAAAAACATCGTTTTAATTAAGGTCTTAGTGGATGTCCTGTGAGTTAACAGGCATTAAATCATGTTCAAAGAATGTTCTTATTTCATCTGACGTGTGTTTTCCTCCAGACATTCATCTTACAGGAGGAACACCAAATGCAATGATAAAATGTTTTCTGCCTTTCTGTGTAGGAAAAGATTACCAGCAAGCAAGGAAGTCACTTCCATTGGATAATCACTGCACAGTAGCTAATTTTATATGCTACACACGGATAGTAAGTTCACAGTAGCTAATTTTGTATGTTACACATGTGGTTGTATTCCAATTATATATATATATTTGATTCATCTAGAAATTGTAGTATCAGGATGCTGCTTTAAAACATCTAAAAACATGCACACAATGAAAGCAGTGAAACACCACATAAAAAGGACCTTGTTAATTATATCACAAACTGAAGTTAATTAAACTGCTGACACTCAGGGTGTCAAAAGCATCTCTTCGTGCCTACCAGGACCTCAAGCCATGGCTGGAGATTGATGGAGAATTACTAAAAGGAAGAGCAAATGATCTCCACTGCATGCCACAACACCACGGAAAACCGGGTTTATTTCACAACCCAAGAGCAAGAAGGGAGGCAAACTGAAATATGCTATACAGTAATCAGAAATAGTGGTGAGAAGAAACCTCTGAATGGTTGTTGTCCAATTCATCCCCTCACTAAGATCAGGACAATCTCCAGGCACCAGACCTGGTCAACGTACACATGTGGCATTTCAGTGTCTGGAAGGGAACTGCTTAGCAACTCACTTTCAGAAGAGCACGGTCCCTGTTGTCTCATTGCTGCTTTTCCATCTTATTTTGTGTCAGAGGTACCTGCACAGCGCTCTCACAGCCCCCTGTGAGAGCAGGAAAGCATCCCGGAGGAAACAAGTCAGCTCCCTTAAGCCCAGACAGGGAATATCTTGCCCACTGCTTCTAGGAGGGGACCTGCACTGTGCTACCCCATATACACCTATTAGCAATGTGTTTCAGGCCCCGTACTTCCCATTTGGGTAATGAGGAACATTTATCAAAACTAGTGTCTGATTTTTTTTCTGGCATGCTCCAGACTTTGCAGAACTGATGCTCTTTCTGCAAATACATTTTCCTCACCTTACCATAACACCAGTGCATTATTTATTAACATCATTTCTGCAGAAAGATTTTCTTTCGAATGAGAAAGTTCTGACTACGAGCACTGCATTAAATATAATAAGAGAGGAATTTTCCACCGATCTGCTTAGGTTTTAAAGGCATGTTTCAGTGCTTTTCTGATTCAAGGCCAAACTCCTTCTTGTACACACATTCCTCAATATTACACATGAGCTAATTTAAACTCAGGTAAAACCAAGTTTCAGTGAAAGACTGAAATGGAAATGAATGCAATAATTTAATACAAAGTGCTGTAATATGATGAATAGTACATTTTAGAAGGGCATGCTAGAAAAAATAATTTATATTGTATACTAAATAAAAAGGATCATACTCTCAAGAGCCTTTGAAACATTACTTTCCCCTTGATGAATTACAATGCAATTTTCTAGCCAACTAATTTCACTAAAGAAGATAATGACTGGAGCAAAAGGCTAATCAACTGCCAGTCAGGATTCCTTGAAGCACAGAATGTCAAATATTAAAGCAATTTTTTTACAAGTCATAAAAGCACTTAAGTTCCATGATATGTCATAAAACCTGTGATGAAAAGCTGCAGTTGATGAAGCATTCTTAGTTCTCCAGTGATATTTCTAAACAAACAAGTTTCAGCTTTAACCAAATCTTCCATTAATATTCAGATCTATTAGAGAAGCATCATCACTACACAATTAGCTGTGTAAATGTCAGTCAGAAAACTAAACAGATTAATCACCCAGGTTGTTTTCTCTACCAAGTGTCTGAATAATTGTCAATGTTATTTAATATCTTCAGGAGTGGAGGGCGAGAAGGGAAATATATTTTTAAATCTTCACTTATTAAAGTACATTTTTACCACGCTAGGAAGTGCTATTTGATCATGAGAATTTATTGCTGATTTAAATCCACTTTGGGATTGTGTTCTGTAATATTCCACTTACACCTTTTCTTGTAATTCAGCAGAAAATGTTTCAGAACTAAAGCTGTGTAGAAAAACACTAATTGTCATCATCTTTTCTTCACAAGAAGCACAGGTCACTCCTCTTTTATGTGTGGATAAATGGTATTCTCTGAAGGCAGGACTTAATTATTTTTATGTAGCTTGTCTCTTCCTTTCTATTTTTAAAGTCAATAATTAATTATTTGTCTGGGCTTCTAGTTCACCATCTTGTGTATTTTTCTGAGAAAAAACAAGGCAGCCTGAACCTCTGTTACTCACTTGATCTTGTTATGATGTTTTAAGTCGGATACATATTACAAAAGCAGGATGTGAACACTGATGAATACTGGAGAACAGAGAGTAACATCTTTAAGCAATCTAAATCAAGAGTGTTTTCAAGCTCCAAAACTTCTGGACACCAGGAAAGAGAAAAACAGACAGTCCAGTCTCATATCCTGATATATCTGTTTCTGAAAATTGAATACACTGCACAATCCCCGAGGACACTGGAAAAAAGGTTATAGATTACAGACTAAATTAAACCATTTTAAACAGGGCATTGTGTGCCAGTTAAAAGCTATTTGATTCATTTCTGGTCCTTACACAATTAAGGACCAGATCTATATATAAGAAATTAAAGTAATCAAATGGTTTATTAGACTACCATGTTTCATTCTGCTTCCAAAATCTGCTTGAAGTACAATGCCTGTATTTACTTATGCAGAGTTGGTGCAATTCCTGTGATGAGCTTACAAAAAGAGTGGATATGATGTATGACATGTAAAGAAAGCCCACATTCAGAAAAGAACTCTCCTAATCGCAGTTCAGAGCAGGTAACTCCCCCTACCACAGCACAAGTTCTCCTTGTGTGAGCACACTGCTCCTCACAGAAGTCCCCTCTCCTCTGTTGGGCTTGGCAGACACACAGAAAACATATACCCCTCCTTTCTCACAGTACTAATTGCTATATACAAGATTCATGGGGTCTTACTAATACAGGGTGTTTGATACTGATCCCTTCCCTGGTTATAGACCACATACATACAAAAACCTACAGTAGCCTACTCCAACAACGGAGCTGCTTCCAGCTGCTGGCAGGAAGAGTTCCTTGACAGTGCCTTAGTAGCTGTTATGCGTTGCATATTGCCCCACCCAAAATTCCTGATCACCTCTCCATTGTGCTGGGCTTTCCAGGCCTGATTTCTGCATCTGCTTGTTGTCTCTTGTCCTCCCCTGAGCTCTTCAGGGCAGGGATGGTCTTTCATTGTTCCAGGTTGGCAGGGACAGAGAACACAGTCACTAATTACAGCAACCTGGAGCTATAGCAATCCAAAAAAGAACTTTAAATCCTTATCAGGTGCCAGAGGCAGCACAGCAGCCTTCACTGAACAAAGCAATATGTAAGAAGCAAGAGAATCAGCTGCATCCCCCACTTATAGGGTTTACCAGTGCTGAACCTCACTCTTCTACACACTGGGGACAAGAGCACTTTTCCATGGAACAAAAAGAGGAGATCTGGGCAAAGACCGGAAAATTTGGAGCTTTCTAAGGCAATAGGCCAACTCCTCAGCCAATAGAGCAGGGACAGGAAAACTTAAATCCCTTTTTTCAAGGAAGAGACTTTATATATATATATATACATATATATACAAAAAAAAACCGTGTATGTACACACACACACACAATCCAGGAAAAGACGTAAAACCCCAGTCCTTTCCAAGGCCCTACATCTTTAGTCCTCCATCTGCTCCCAGAAAAATCTCTCACAACGAAACTAGTTAGTATCTTATTATGATCTTTACCTCCTTTCTACCTACCAATCACAGTGGAAACAATTGGTTCATTTCAGGGAGGGAGCAGGAAGAACTAAGCTCAGGTTTGCTGAGCAGCCATACCACCTTCCAACTGGCCTTCCCACATCCCCCAGGCCTGCAGAAGGCTGTTGGTGATGACAGAGTCAATCAGCTTAGAGTCCAGTTAAAGTAAATGCATTAGTACAAATTCTCACTGGTCAAACAAGCACAGAGAGCACACAGATGGAGAAAGCCACTTCTGAACGTCAACCTGCCCACTGTACGTGCTTGTTCTTCAGGAATTAAGATCGAGGTAAAATCAAGACCTCTACAGGCAGCAAACTGTAAAATGAGTTACAGCACTGTAAGCACAGTAAGACGCTACGTGTTCTCTATTCTTTGGATATTAACTCCAAGAACATCCTTCTGTCTCGCCAAACACTTGTTGCATGCTTAAGTGTTTTAACATATCAGGTTTATTAGATCACTGTTTGGAAGTCTTTCCAAGAGAAGTGATCTGGTAAAGCAATCACTGTTTCAGGGAGCAGAGCTGAGCTGCGGAAAGCCACATGTGCTAGAAAAGCTTGACTTGTTTTAAAGCAGTCAGTGGAAGAACAGGGTGGAAGAAAGGATAGAAATAACTTCCATACAAATCCAGATTTAAGGAGATCAGGAGAGAAGTAAAAAGGTTCACGAAAGCCTACCAGACCTAATAAAACCAGACTTCCTAAGACTTGAGTTATTTTCTAATCATGTATATGGACACTGCAGACAAAAACCACAGCCCCAGACTTTCCAGTGCAGTGCGCTGTTTCCAGATCCTTGTCTACTTTTCCGGTGGTTTACTTTTCCGACTCAAGTGAGACAGGCTTGTTCTTTGATGGGAACATTTTAAGATCATTTGAACCAGATAGCTCATCTGTGTCCATACTGAGGAAAATATGTGCAGTTTTTATACTGTAAATTGCTGTCTCCTTCCTCACAAACTTCTAGGTTTACATTACTTATGTAGGATTAGCCCTAACCCATCTCCCAACCTGTTCAGGTACGTCCCTGGGTGGCAGGGAAGGAGTCAAAGTGAAACAAAAATGCCAAATCTTCCTTGATAGGCAAAAGTATATCAAGAAAGAGACAATGCAATACAGTATTGCAGCTGACTGTGAGAACATCCTGAACCCCAGCTCCGACTCCCCAACAGCACTGCAGAAAATTACTTGCACACAAACAAATTAAAAAGACTGTGACAAGACTTGTTATGGAGATATTAGGGAATCGCTGAGGAATTTTTCTTATATATATGCATATATATAACTGCTCTGTGCCAGGATTATTTTATGAACAAGTGAATCTCAGATGAAATCACACCAGGGAGTGATGGAGTGGAAAGCAGTGGTGAAGACTGTAATGGGGTGGATGAGGCGGCAGGCGGAGGCCGGGAACAGCAAGGCAGGCTCTGGGAGCTGTGCTGACTGTGGGATTCTTCGCATCCATGGCACGTTGCAGAGCAATGAAGCACCATCTGTCTGAGGGGTTTGCAGTCTGAGGGCAGGGAAGCGACAAAGGTACTTGCTAACCTGATGACCTGTGACTTAGTTTTCCATGATGACAGAAGAAGTAGTGCAAATGTAATTTTTTGTGAGTTTATGCTGCATCTCATTTATGACTGACTGCTTTTCCCATTTCTGAGGAATATGCACTAGACTCCCTAGAAAACTAAAGGCTGATGCAGTAGTTTTTTAAAGGTAAAGCAACCTTTACGCACCAGAGCATGGTATCTTTATATGCACGAGATTCTAGCTTTCAAGGGTAAAATGAAATATGGACAGTGAGAATATTACCATTAGATCACTTGTCTTCAGAAAACTGAGTAAAGAAAAACTATTTGCAGTAGGGATCTTCTGAAATCAAGGGGATACATTAACCAAGAAACAGGACACTGATTTTTTCCTGCTTTTTCCCCCTGTATGCTATCATTTTCTGTTTTTTTTTCTGGGTTCCCTTGTCACACACATTTATATTAACACTTTCTCCTTCCATTTTCCTGTCTCCACCTCAGCTTTTCCAACAAAAGAATGGCTTTTGCCATCTGTCTCGCTCTGCTTCTGCCACCAGGGAACAATGTTACTGACTAAGTCTCATCTAAAACGCCATCAAGATCTAGTGAGCCATGGGACCTCGATGATTTAGGGACAGTGGAGCGGCATGCACCAGATGAGCATGATACCACTGCCTGGCCTTGCAATAAACACACAGGAAGGGCACGTATGCCCCAAAGACACCTTGTTGTATGTCCTGTGGCTGTTGAAAACAACAAGCTTGGATTGAAGGGGCTGTCATAAATAAGTGGCATTCAAGTGAAATGGTTGGATTTTAGTCCTACTTTCAATTTGTAACTGATTTGTGAGGCTCTCTTCTCTTGAACGTGACGTTCACTGAAGTTGTGGCCATGATTAAATACTGAAAAGGTTTTGCACCCCTGTCTGAGCTGACCCTTGTCAGTGTGCCAGAGCTTTCAGAGCTGAGGCTTCACCCTTCAGCTTTGCTCACAGCAAAAAGTAGAACACAGGCACATTTTGGAAGCAGCATGGAGACACAATAAATGCCTCCACCAGCAACAACAGAAGAACCATAGTCAACATGAGACAAGAAAAGCTACCTAATATAACTTCTATTTACTACTTGCAGTACTTTTTTTCCTGCTGTTTTTCTTTGCTATGACTTACCAACTTCTTATATTTCAATGTGTAAGTCAACCCTCTATTTAATCAATACCTAACTATATTGTATAGGGAAACAAAACCTGTTGTAATGGCCCACCGCTGAGAACTAAATACTTAATAACTGAGCACTGTGTTAATTTTGCTTAAACTGGCTTCCTCTCCATGATCAAACATCTGGGTAGATAATTCTCACCCAAAAGCTCTATAAACAAGGTGCAACACTGAACAAACCTAATATATGGGTTTGAATTCAGTTTCATAGTTATAAAAGCAAAAGATCCACATGGCGCTAAGAGCCCACGAGTGCAATTCGTTCTGTAGATAATGTTCTCTTTTCTGCTTTCTAAAAAAACTCATTGATCTAGTTTATGATTCAAAGTCTAGATAAGTGCCTGAATATTCTGTTTCACAACTCCACACCTCGTTTTCAAATGTAGGCAATTTAGGAATAATGAAAATCCGTAAGTAGTCAAAACATACGGCGTATAACAAATCGTAACACTTGGGATCAGTGATGGGTAGATTATGAGGAGCTGTATAGTACTGTCTTACAATGCAATAGTAGAGAAAAGCACTGCAAGGCCAAGCAGAAGCCAGTACATGGCAATAGTTAAATTCTGAATGTACAATAAGTAGAAACGTCAAAACTCCTTTCTCTCCCTTTTTAAAGCCCTTCCACCTTCGGCTCAGTTGTACAACTCCTCCAGTCACATTAATAGCACTTTGGGGGAGCTGCATCTATGGAATGTACAGTGATGTTTTCTAATAGCCCTCAACAAGGCACAGTGCTGGAAGTTTTATCTGGATGTCATCTGTAAGGGGTAGCAGAAGATATACTGTCTGTTACATGCTTTGGGGCAAAACTCCCACTGACTACAGATGTAACAAAGCAGCCAGACACAGAAATTAGCAGGGAAATAATGAATTTCTAGCTCTCCAGGATTGTAAAGCCCTGTTTTGGGAAGGATCAGCCCTGTACAACATACAGCAAACCAGTAAAATAACAGAAGGAAACTAATTACTTGAGATACTTTAGAAGTGTCTGCCTCCCCCACAACACACACAAGCCAAGGACACGACCAAGAAAACTCTGAAGTTGCACACAGTCACTTGGCACAGCACAAGTACACGAAGAACAGACACTAGATAGGAAAACCTGAATTCATACTACTGAATTTCCTCAAAAGCACGAAGGTTGAAACCACTGAAAGTGGGGCAGGTGGGCAGTGAAGCAGCACGAGGTTTGGTGCTCTTGCAGGAGGACATTTGTGATGAGAGCGAGCTGCAAATGGGGATGTGGTACAGCAAAGGCTGCTTGTTTTCTGAGACAACCAAGTACAACAGACGCTGGGCTTTTTCAGCCTGGAAAAGAGAAGGCTCAGGGGAGACCTTGTAACCGTCTGCCAGTACCTAAAGGGGGCCTACAAGGAATCTGGAGAGAGACTTTTTACAAGGGCGTGCAGGGATAGGTAAAGGGGGAATGGATTTAAACTGACAGAGGGGAGATTGAGATTAGACACTAGGCAGAAGTTCTTCCCTGTGAGGGTGCTGAGGCGCTGGCACAGGGTGCCCAGAGATGCTGTGGCTGCCCCATCCCTGGCAGTGATCAAGGCCAGGCTGGACAGGGCTTGGAGGAACCTGCTCTAGTGAAAGGTGTCCCTGCCCATGGTAGGGGGTTGGATCTGGATGAGCTTTAAAGTGCCTTCCAACCCAAATCATTCTATGATTCTTTCCATACAGTAGCTTTCCTTGCACCCAGAGGGAGCAGTCCTCACTCAATCTCCTCTCCCTAGACAGAGGCTAGTCACAGTTACGAGAAGTTCAGCTGGGCACAGCATTCATGCAGATGGTGAATACAGAATCTTCTATTTATACAGCCACTTAGGGACTTGGATGTCACCCAAGGCAGATTAAAAATTATACTGCTCAAAAGAAAAATCTTATAGCAGTTTCTCATGCACTTCAATACTGGGTTTGAACAGAGAGCTTTAGTTATTACTGTTTAAAGCTTCATTATTTATTAGTTTTATAATCTAATCTACCTTTAAGTTCTGAAGGTGTTCAATTTAATAATGCGTACTACTACACTTTTCCACAATCATAAATCATAAGTGGCAAGTTTGCTGGAAGGCATTTTATACTGTAACAGTTCAGCAATCAATGGAGTCTCATCTTGTGAATTTTTTAAAGGATAAAACATTACAAAGCAGCATTTACAGGTTCAGCCCAAATGTCAAACAACAAATATGTCCTTACAGGCAGGGTTTTTTACACTACTCAGGAATGTCTATACCAACTGAACCGCTATAATGATCCTCAGCATGTTTCTGGCTTATGCCAACTAGCAGTTTCTCCAAGAAATTCCCAGGAGGAATTTAAGAGTTACACGTTCCAAGGAGCAATTCCCTATAAGCAATAAATGCAGTCATACCACTTAGGAGGCTAAAAAAGGCCTACCAGTCACAATACAGGCTTGTTTCATGCCAGTTAGTTGTGACTCTTGGGAATGTTCTCCGGCACAATTAGTAGAATAACCACCAAAAGGTACCAACACTTCAAAAGGAAGGGGAAAGAGCAGGCACAAGGCCTTCTAAGCAAATTGTGTACAAGGTAACCTAATGTTTTAGTTTAAGATGTCAGAAGAGTGTGCTGATATTAGGCAGGGGACAGAATTTTTATGGGAAGTCTTGCAAAATACTGTGAATTCTCATCCTACTTTTTCTTCTTCCTTATCTCTTGTTCCATAATAAGCCTGAATCTGGAAGATATAAACACCTACATCACCTCAATACTTTTTCCAACTGCTGGGTAATAGAAATCAGCAGCCACAAGCAACAATAAAAATCATGTAGATGCAAAAAAGACCCAAAAACACTCACACAAAAGGAAAAACAACAAAACCATTTTCAAACCCCTCATCTTCTAAAACATTCAGTTTTGTTTCAAGCTTCAGAGCAGTGGGAGTTTCAAAAATGTCTGCATTTGTAGCACATCTCTGCACAAGGGATTTAGCGATGTGTTTCGTGAGCCACTGTTTGGGGCCTGCATCCAGACCCATCTCCCATGTTTAGGACTTGATATTTTATAAATAGATTTTTGAAGCAGACCAGTGAAAACACATTAGAATCAGACCAAGGTCAATGCACTAACCCTTGATTTCCTTCTGGCTTTCTTCTCTTTTCCTTTCAAGTTCTTTCCGATCATAATTCAATCTTCGTAGGCACATAATTCCACACTGAAAACTGTTTCTGTTTAGAAAAGGAAACAAAAAAAGCATTTAGAGATAAGGGAAACATTTGCTCTAAGTTAAGCCACCAGTTTAAACCCACTGACCTGTGAAAGCTGTCCACCATTTTAAGCTGCCCACGCAGATCTTTTTTAGTTAAGTGATCCAGCATTCGAGCATCAACAAGACACTCCATGAAATAGCTGCGATACTGAGGGAGCCCCAGACTAGGGAGCCATTCGTTGCCAATCCACTCATGGTTCATATCACCATATGCTAACGTCTATTTTTAAGAAAAGAAGGAATAAGCTTATTAAAATGAGAAGTAAAAGAGAAAAGCTTTTTCATAAAACTTGAAAGACATAGAAGTTAAACTATGCATATTTAATTCTTAGCTTGTAAAAGGTATGCAAATCAAAATATATGTTTTCTAAAGAAGTTATCCTGATGAAGAAAAACAAGTTTAGATGCTCAGATCAAGTAAAACTGCCTTAAATTTCACATTTAAGAGTATGAATATGCAAAAGCTAATAAAAATAGACTAATCTATACCATTTTGATAGCAAGAGTCCCAGCATTTCACTTTAAGATGCTGGAAATAGTGTATCTTAAAAAAGGGGGGGGAGGGAGAGGGTATTTTATTTGTCACATTACCATATAAATGCAAGGTATCAAAAGAATAACTGTGGGGGCTTTTATTTTCAGAAACTGACAAAAAGCCACTACTGAAGAACGGGCGATTCTAAATCCTACTCCTTATCCTAAAAATAATAAGTAAAAATATCTATATATTTATCTCACTGCATTTTTGACCTGCAAATCACCAGGCATTTCTGGGAAAACCTCTAAAAATAAGTTTGTTACTATGCATCTAATCATTCCTGGAGCAACAAAACCCAGCAGCTCCTTTTTTTCCCAGATCTTAAAGGTAATAATTCATTTTTACTGTGCAATTAGAAGTCAAAAGCTTTATTTCTCCTCTAGAGGAAGCATCTTCTGGAAAGGAGCAAGGCCACATAGAAATGCATTTCTCCCAGCCATCACTAGGTAGCAGGCTGAAATTCGTGTTACTCTTGTAGCAGGGAAACAAGTTATGATAGTTATCATTAACAATCTGCAAATGAGTATCTGAGACGTAGTTAATGGGACTTAAATAGGTTTAAGCTGGAGAGCAGCCAAGCAAGAGGAGACTATACTATACCAAAGATATGGGTCACAGGCAAATCCTGTGTTTTGTTTATATCCCTGTACAAAACACTCGACTATATTAATGCCTGACAATACAATTAGGCTTTGTCACCACTTTAAGGGAAAACAATTAATCAAGGAGGATTACACAATTAGTGCACAGAAATCTGCTTAACTATGTAGGTTCAGTATGTCTTGTAGCATACCTATGATGGTGGCTGTATTGAGCCACGACATTCTGCACAGAGCAGATATTCCTATTGGACTTCCGGCTTCCCAGAGCTATCTCCCAATAAAACTTTCCACACTTTATGTCATGAAATCATTTTAAAACCTGATCTAGTGTGTTCAATACATGGAATACAACAATGCTTATTAAGAAAGAATAACTAGGTTTTGGTAATTCATAAGCTAGAGGATAAATATTTTGGAAAGTTAATGATAACAAAGACTTCTGAATATTGTTTCCTCTAACAATCCTATTATTAAAACCCTTATGCATAGCTTTTTATGATGCACTATGTAACAAAGTATTATAGAGTTTAAAGGATGAACCACCAAATATTGGAAGTTCTAGAAAACATCAAAATATTGAAATCAATATAAAAGTGTCTCTTCCAAGTATGTCTTATACAGAGCTAAGCCTGTAGTTTCCCCCATCCCAACTCCCAAGCCACACCAAATCACTAAACAAAACTGCTATAAAAGAAAAACAGATTCTTTCATGCTCTAATTATCATGACAGTTTGCATATAATCTGTAATATTACATAAAGTTTCCAACCTGAGCCCAGCTTCCCTCCTCATCTTCCTGTTACGTGGTTAGAAAAGCAAAAGAACACATTCATATTAGTATTTAAGTTTAGTAAGGAGATCCAAGTTAAAGGTGCACTGCAAAACTAAGTCTACTGCATTCCAAAACAACTAGATAAAGCAAGCATCATGCATTGTAAATATATATATATGGCACTCATTTTCATATGAGAGGTTGCAAGACCCATCCACTGATTAAAGTTTTGTGGAGAGAAGAGATTTCTGCACAAATGATTCAATTGTCTAGAAATCAAATCAGAGCTTCATTTTACAGATTAAAAGTGTTGTTTACAATCTTATCAATGCTGATTTTTTTCCCTCTTCTGGAAAAAGCTATCAAGATGCAGGTAACAAAGTTAGTCATTAGAAGAAGTAATGATCCAGAATTTTAATGCATTCAGTAAAGAAAGAAAGAAAAAAGAAGACCAAAAGGCACTTGATTCAAGTGTTCAAAAAGTGGGAAAAGCACTCTAAGGAAAAGAAGTGGCAACACCATAAACTAACCGTTTGTTGGGTGGCTGTAAGATTTTCCATCTCTTCATGTGTTACCCAGACATTTCCCGTGGTCTAATATGACCCCACAGGGAATCAATCCCATCCAGTGAAAGGAAAGCAGTAACAAAGAGGAGAGGTTGCAGAACATATAAGCAATCGGTACACGAAGGAGCAGGCATGGGTAAAAGCAATGGTTTCTAAAGTCTTAAGTAAAGGTGTTTCTATTGAAAGCAATGGCATGGAACAAAAGCCTATTAACATGGACCACTTTTCTTCAAACATATTAACAACACTGAAGGCGATAAATAGCTTACACTGTTGTAATTAATGGGCAAACACTTGACTGTGCTCTAATCTGAAAACACATGTATAGTCCAGTACGTTATCCCAGGAATCAGAAGTAACTTTAGACTGACAGGAAATTCACACTAAGTGTCTAAATTTACTATAGCATAGAGAGATAGGTGGACTCCTAGTTTATGTGGCCTGAATCATTATTTGGAGTTAATGCCCTTGTTATTCATGGATTAAAAGAGCTTCCAACTACTTTACTAATTTCTGTATGCACATGTATATTTCATCTGTATTATAAATTCTTCTGAGGCCAAAAGATAAGGCAAATAACGTGCACTGTGTTTTGGATTACATACTTACATTGATATAAATTCCTCTTTCCCTTAAGAAAAAGTAGTTATTCCTTTGATATCCATGAAAAAAAACCATCCTAAATTTAAATAATGTGTTCTTCTACAACTTAATGTTTCCTGAAATTTGTATTTGAAGTTCAAATCCTTTCAGTTACATGTTTTCAGTAGAATTCTTGGAAACTCCAGGGTTTTAAGACATGGATAAAGCTGGATCACATTCCTTACCGTCCTTGAGGTGGGAGGAGCAGACGGACTTGTTAGTGACATGATTTCTTGAATGGCCAGCCTCAGCTTCAGTCTGTGCAGAGGGTTACTAATTCCAATTTCACGCTGTATTTCTGTATCAGACAAGGCTGACATGATAGCACCGCTTTTCACATTTGCTCGGCAAGCAGCCACGTACCAGGCTGGCATTCCAACCCACAGCTGGAACATAAACAGAGGAAGTAAGCAGGGTCTGGAAAACATTCCTGGCTCTAAAAATCTTACATTCTTTAGAAGTGTGTACATTGAGGTTTTTAATTTAGTACTTATTTCTTAGGGACGGACCACTTACCTCCAACCACACTACCACAGTAGGCCCATCCCACTGTGCAAAAGGCAAACCTTGTCTTCTGGCTTCCTCTAGCAACTCATGCCTACAATTACAGGAAAGGTTATTAGTAATGAACAGAAACTAGTAAATAGATGTAATAATTTAAACACTGCATCCAATTTACTAACTTCTTTCCAACAGTTTGCTTGCTTTCTTTCTCAGCCTTATATGATATACCCCAGTAAAGCAGCCACAGCACATGTTCAAGGACTATGTAGCGATATAAACTGAACTGGATAGGAAATTTCATGATCTTGCCTTTCAGAAACTGGTATCAGAAACTGCTACTGCCACTCTAATCAACCAACACTGCCAACACAAAGGGGAGATGTCAGACTTGTTTGTCAGATTCTCAATTACTGCAAGTTTCTGTTCAAACTGAAGTCATTTGTATTCAACATGCAGATTTGAAACCTGTGGAAAGGTGTGAGTACATCAGATACCCATGCCATCAAAAAGGTAATGTCCATCAGGCTGTTGAGGCTGGAAAGTGGGACAGTAACCATCTCCGTGGCAAATTTCAGCCTGCAACAGTGAGCCTGTCAGGCACTGCTTCAGACATCCATTACATTCAGAGACCCACGCTTTGGCAATTGTATTCTGAAAGGCTGTGTACTGAAACTGAGCTTTCATCTCCTTTGGTGACACCATTTCCTTTGTTATTTTGACACAGAAGAGGCTGAAGCTTAATATTGACAATTCAGCTTACAGAAACAATGGAAGCTCACAAGAACCCTATAAATAGCTGCCAAAATTGTTTGATAAACCAAAAGACAAAAACTAGTGTTGTGGGTATAAGCACACAACGTTGCCTGGGTACATCTGTTCCCAAAAAACTGGTAAAGTCTGGAAAAGAGCATATTTAAGGTGCCTTGTGTATGGTTGAGTCTCCACTCACCCTCCTCAGAAGTTCAATAAAAACAACTTGAACTAACTGGACAGGTTTTACTGTCTCAGGCTTTTTATTCATGCTCACAAGTGTAGAATTAGGCAGATAAGCAGCAACACAACAGATTCAAGATCCTACATGATGAATTTATCACTTTCTCACAATTTAAACCAAACAAGATCTCCCTGCCTTCAGAACTGTATTGAATAGACCTAAGATGATACAATATTTAAAAGTTAGATATTAAAAACTACCACATAAGATATCTTTCAAAGGGGTTACTGACAGATTAGTACCTTCCTTTGCTACTAGCACAAAATGGATGTACAGTATTCAGCTTTTAGAGATGCCTGCATACTTAGAATCCTTATGTTATATTGATAACTAAGTATAAAAAATAATGAAGTAATAAATCTACTAGCAACTGTTTTATCAATAGTACTTCTCCACCAGCATGCCAATAAATTCCTACAGCTCTAAAAGAGCTTCCCAATACTTCACCCTAATTAAATGTGCTGCCCAAGGATGAAAAGAGGGGAGGGAGGAAGGAAGGAACTGCCAGACAACTGGTTATAAATAACCATTCTAATATACCCATTTTAAGAGCCAATAATTAAGGTGGAAATAGTGTTCAGCAGTGAGCAGCTCAATAACTAGATTGCACTAACAAAGAGAAGACTGTAAAAGCTAATACATATTTGTACACTTAAAGATACATATATTTCTAAGTTAGGAATAAAGGATCAGTTATTTTCCTGCTACTGCAGAACACATTAATCCCACAAATCACTAGCCCTGAACACAATCAGTTTTGCTTCACTTTGTTGCTTGAAGATTTAAAACATGAGAAAAATAAATTAATAAGATATTATAAAATACTGCTTGATAAGAACAGAATAAAATGCTTAATACTGTATTTGCCAGAAAGGAACACAATGCTTTTCCCAAGTAGTTTAACTTCCAAATTGGAGTTTTTCTTTTTGGTAGTTGTAGTAACACAACTATGCAGTGAGGGAGGACCACTAATGATGAAAGAGCAGAGACATGCCCAAAGCAGCCTCAGGTCTGACTAGGATGACCCCACAAGCACAGGTAATCACTGCCTCTCCTCCAGCTTATAAAGCTGCTTAGGATATTGTATGGAGTTCAGAGACCTCCAGTGTCATTTCTAGTAGTTTTATAGTCTTGCTGCCTACTTCAGGTTACCCATGAAACAGTAAGTCATCTGCAGATGAGTAATACAGGGATTATATCAGACACATAAGGTTATGATGCAAACTTTAAACTCGTGGTGGTATTGTATGCAGAAAACAACTGTGTGGCTGGAAGGAAGTGTTATGTGATTGAGGCAAACATGTACAAATAGAAACAAACTAAAAGTGTTTATGAGATAATAATGCTGATATTACCCAAAGAGGAATGCATCCATGAAGTGGAAAATTAATTGTGGAATATGTATATATGCAAGAAGAGATAGAAAATTCACTTGCATGGGAAATATTAAACTGAAAGTTCACAGGAGGGATTCAAAGGCAGTTGATGTTTCATCTGCAAATAATACATCAATGGTTTTTTTCCTGTAGCAGAGAACTTCACTTTTCCAACAACTCCCTTCCAACTTCACCAAGAAGCTTGCTGCATTCCAGCAATACATGATCAGATTATGTAAAGAACATCTGACACAATTTCACAGGCCATCCAATTATACCATTTAAGAAGTGGATGCAAAATCCAGCTTCGTATCTCTGTGAGGAAAAAAGTACTGCAGTAATGTTGGCAGTGTTAGCAGATGGTATAAAGCTGGCACTGTGAAGGACACAAGAATGTCAAAGGAGTAGCTGGCTACTGGTTTAACTCTTAGGTGACAAAATGAAGGGATAGATGTTTACAGACTTAATAAAAGGTTGGCTGAACATCGTTTGGAATAGAAGGCCAAATGTGCTGCTGCAAGAGGGGAACACTTCTTGTTAGACACATTCAAAAGGCATATAACACCAGCTGTGGAGAACAAAGAAATTGTGGTCATATGGGATGAGAAATGATGTCAAAACTGCAGGTGGTTGATGTAGATGTGAACACACAAGGCCCTTTAAAGGCCATCTGAAGTATTTGTATTTAGAATGGCTCTTGGCAGGCAAGCATACACTAACCCCACAAGGAAAATAAAGCAGCCCAGAGCAACACTTTGTCACTGGACTAAGCCAGCATGGGAATGGCTAAATCGAGAACTTGTAGCCAAAGAGAAGTGCTGTATTCCAGATTTCTTGGATGGAACTGACAATAACTGATTTGGAGGAAGTTCAGAGCAGAGCTGTGTGGTGGTGAAGAGAGTGATATTGATGGGAATGACAGACTTGCAAGGTGTAAAAACTGAAAGGCAGTCATAGCAAAACACGAGATGAAAATAGACTAACTTCAGGCAGAACACCAGTGGAAGGTTAATATCCTTATTATATACTGATCTCAGGGATGCAATAAACCTTTTGTGTGTATCTTTTCAAGGAGAGTTATCTTAAATTTAGGGATTTTCCTTTTTGACTAATGCAGTATTAAGTTTGTGTTGTCCACAGAAAAGCACAAATACAGCTGGGGCAAACGCTATCCATGGCAGAGCTCACAAAGATGATGAACAGCACGAACAAAACACTAAAACCAAGTTAGAGTTACTAAACAAAGAACAACAGTTTTAGACAAATATCTACCTTCTAAACGAACTGCCACAAATATCCATCATTGCTACACAACTTTCACGACTCAGATTACAACACTAAATCCATTCTAAGTAAGGTTTATTATTTTCGCTATAGAAATACACACCATGCAAACTAAGACAAGACATTGAACTAGCATTGACACTGAACTACACGACACTGGATTTATTTCAGCAACACATTTTCCACAGTAAATTCTTTTGAATCTAGTGTCTCCTCTCATCAGACTTTTTCAAAGTTAGAGCTTTTAATATATTGCTAAAAGATCTAAATGAGATCTCTCACACTTTCACAACCATCCTAAGAAAGTAAGTGTAGACTTACCCTGATTTTGCACTACCACATCAAATGGTAAACAAAAGGAAAATAAAACAATGAAGGAGAAATGTAAACCGAGGATTAAAGTGAACTCAAAGGCATACAAAACCAGACAAATAAGACAGACTGCAATTTAGCTCTGTAACTATAAATAGATTTTTGTTAGTAGAGACATTGAATACTGCCTTCAGTCTGGGTGCAGAAAACCAGGAAGATAAGGAAGCACACTGGGATTAGAGAAGACTAAGTAGAACTAGCTGTCACTGTTCCAAGCATTCAGGTAACTGCAATTCTTTTTGCTGAATACAGTTCATAAGCGAACAGTCAGCCTTGAGAATTTGTTTTAACCCCACTCTGCTCCACTATCAAAGTGAAAAAGAATTCGGAGCAGCTTTACCACTCTTTAATAATGAGCACCTCAAGAAGGCAGCAAAGGATCTGAAACAGCTGCATTCAAGTATTTCTCTGGAGTTTTTATAATGGTAGATTTGCTTCTCATGGAAGTTCAATGGGCCCTGCTGCCTCAGTCAGCAGTAAGAGTAATGAAACTAAACATTATCATATATATCTTCATCAAGAGAGGTTCTTGTTCCATACCCACTTTCACTGGAATATCTGAAGCACAGATAGCTTTTTGTGAATAAAAACATACTCGTATTTAATAGGGAGGCAAGACAACTTCAAACTCCAAGTTTTCATTTGTCTATTACAGACACTTGCCTTCTAAGCAACCAAAACCATGCATCCATGAGATATATTTAATACCAGTAAGTTTTGAAATGCAGAAGAATGTTAACAAAGAAAAGTCACGATTGCAACTGCATTTTTTGTATTTATTAAAGCAAGACAGCATAGATTGATTTATTACAGAATGACATTTATTACTGCTATTGAGAAAGATCTATATTGTTCCAAGAACAGGCCTACCCCTATTTAGGTATGACCAGCCTAAAAGTATTTATTCAACCAAGATGTGGTCTGACTTTAAAGCTCTGTAGAAAAGGGAAAATACCAGATCATAATAATGTAGGATTGCCTTCAGTGTAACGGCTTGAAGAAAAACAGCTGAGCATTCTGTTATACAAACAAACCCACATTCCATTCTGACTTTCCAAACCAACACACTGCTGGTTTGCATTAGCAGTCACCAGGCATTATTCTTATTTGTTAATAGAACTTAGGTACTGCAAGAAATCTCTCACAAAGAGAAAAGAAGCACACTTGCTTTTCAACATTCACTGTTCGGTCTTCAGAAGGCAAGTAAAAAAGCAAACCATGTCTGATCTCGGTCAGCTTTTGCAACACAGAGTAAAGGCAGCTGAAGAGAACAGAAGCAACAGAAGTTCAAGGTAAATGGCTCAGCTCTGAGTGGAAAAATGCAAAGAATGCCTGATCCTACTTACAGAAACTTGAGTGTTTCCTGTATTACCACATAAGCATCAAGATTTCTACTAGCAGCAATATCTATTTTCCACCTATGCTTATAATCTTAGCTTCATCCCTCCTAAGTCTGGGAACAACAAAGTGTACAATAGATACCCAAAAGTTCAACAGTAAACTAAAGATTTCCTAGGACACATACTGAAAAAACTCTCATGAGTAGGAAAAGGTAACTGTGTATCTAAAAGGTGCCATAAAAAAGAGGAAATATTCACAATTTATGGGGGAAAAAAATAGGTAATCAGGCTTATATGGTGCAAGTAAAGATTTCAGCTGTTAAATACAAGAGAGAAAGTGTCAGGACAACCAGAAGTGAAAAGATTACGGAACAGAGCAGCAGTTAGCAGCTGCAACACAAAAGTAAGACTTCCAGAGTCACTTAGAAAGGAACTAGCAAATGCATACAGAAGGATGTCTGTACAGAACACCTCAGGCTTTCACTCTGTCAACACTTTGACACTCTGGAACAAGTAACAGCCAAAGGCAACTTTGGGGAATCCAAATGAATCAAATGTATTAAATAAAACAGATGTAGGTGTGGGTTTGATTTGAGTCCACTTTTATCTACAAGTTTGCTTCTTGCAGCATTTCAACAAAAGCATTCAGCACTGAAATTCATTTCAAGCTTAGCATCATCTATGCTACTGTTATTATTGCTCTGGAAATAATCATTCTAAAAGTCTACAGAGGCTTATTAGCCATAGCACAATACTAGGCAAAAATACCCAGAAATAGAGCAAAACAAAAAAGAAAACCTTTTTAAACAAAGCAATATCTTAACAATAGAGGATGAGAAATATTTGGTACTTACTTTTTCTGCATTTTCCTGTTTTTTTCTGCCTGACCTCCAAGCTTGCTGAGGCCTAATGCATCCTGAGAGGAACTATCAGCTTCTGCCATGCCCCCTACAAAATAACAAACCAGAAACCAGTCTTGTTGAGTTCTCTTGTTCAAATTTGTCAGTTTTGGCCAGTTGTAACTCAAAAATCACAACTGCTTTCCCAAAGTATTTAATCCTTTGTTATATTACTGATCGGAAATGTACAAAGCTAAACCTCCAAACCCATCTATCCCTCCTTTTTCTAGTTGAATACATACCCATCAAAATGGGGTCTAAAAATGTGAAAATCAGATTGGTTAAGACTCAAATAGGTGCTGTCTAAAACCAGCTGGAGTCACACATTGAATCTCATGTTTCAAACATGTGTAACATGACTTCTCAGTGTTCCCATATCACTTATGGTTGGTGTCAACATCAAGGATACTGCTTTACGCAAAGAATTACAGAAGAGAGAAAGGTAACCATAGCCTTTACTAAGCCAGCTGTATTTGTTTCAAGGCAGTTCCTTTGGGTGAAGATGACTGTTGGTGCCAATACCAACAAAATCCTCTTTCACTTCTGAGATAAAGTTGAAATGCTTGCTTCACAAAACAAGCTGTAATAAGCTGTTCAATAAGATTCAATAACCTGAATTAGTTAGGAAACTAAGCCAGCAATACCCAACTACTTGAACTTGCATCCTATAGTCCTAAAAAGGGCCTACCAGAAGATTCAGTGCCACTAGTTCCAAAAAATACTGCACATCAGCAGCAAAATAATGTCCTAAATATGCACATACATCATAACACATACATCATAGTATTTAGTCTTTCACACCCTCTCCTAATGTGAATCAAAATGCAAGTAAGGCGAACCAACCTTGTCCTAACATTTCCTTGCTTGTTTGTCCAGGTCTTCCCTTCTCTTTCTTGCCAAACAGGCGGCCAATAGAGGATTTGATCCCCTTCTTCTTGGGGGCTTTATGAAGGGAATCTTGGCTACTATTACTGCTACTAGGATTACTTGTTTGCCCATCTTGCGAGCCTGTTGAACTTTATAAAAGAAAGGAGTCGTGAAGGAGCACATGTACAACAAATCTACTAACATAACATAGTAAAAAGCAAGTTCTGGTTTCTGTGCAAGTTAATGAAAGCTCAAACTCACTAATGACATCTGATTTCTGCTTCTAATGAGTCATGAAAAGAAACGTATCTACTGAAACAAGTCACTAAATAGAAAAAGCAGTGGAAACAGCTAAATCATGCAAGAAAGGGACATGTTTATGTACCATAGCAAAGAACTACAAGTAATTTATTTATTAAGAAATAAAAACGTTTAAAGTGCAACTCAGAGAAGACAATGGAACTTTGAAATATTTGAGTGGAATCCACCCCAGATACTTAAGCACATTTGTCAGTCAAGATGATGCTAATTTTGCAATTTATTTCTAAGTCCATAGCTAAATCCCAACCTATAAAAGACAACTGGAATTGCGCATCTTTTATTTCCTAAACACGAAACAAACAATGCAGACCTTGAGCACCAGAAGAACTCTTCACATATAGCCATTTCTGATCATTAACAAAACCTGTATTCTTATTGCTTGTGTCACACAGCCACCCAATTTATGTGTTCACACTCTTTACTTTTAAGAAAGACTTCAACATCCAGACTAAAATCCCACAGGCTGAACAGCTCTGATTATTAATTATTCTGATGATCTGAAATATTAAGGTGCTGGTAAGCCTGATTTATTCACAGTTACTTACTTTCTAATATCCCTGATATCTTCATGGCTCACAGTATGCAAAGCTCCTTTTTGCACTCTGTCCAAACGCAAAGATCGAGGTGAAGAAGGTGGTGATGTCTCACATTTTATTGTAGTTTTATCATCTCGTACCTCTTCTCTAGAAGCTGGAGACTAATGGAAAATGAATGAAAACTTGGGGTTAGGTGGGAATGCCAAACCACAAATGCAATTATCAGCACTACATGAAATATAGAAAGGAAAAATCAATTTTTTCAGTGTTAAAGGATTACTCTTGCTCTCAGCATTCTGCAGTTGCCTATTTGACTTCCCTGCATTTTCCACTGCCTTCAGTGACAAGCTATTCAATTTAAGCCTTAGCTTGTGAAATGAGCAAGTAGCACTCATCTTTTATTCATTCAGAGAGCTAAGAACTGAAGCAATGTGTTCAACACCATGAAACTGATACACCTGACTTCAGTTTAAGCAAAATGTAAAGACAGAAAACCAAAGAGTCCTGTGAAAGAAGGCATCTCAGTTCACACTGTTACATGCTTGGACAATCAGCAGCAAGATGACCAATTCTGTGAAGTCAGTTTCTACATACCTGTGGCTATGGCTTATCTCAAAGTTTGAGTAATAGAAATTAGGCTTATTTGTGTGCATAGTAACAGATCTTAAATATTGTTTCATGAAGACTGCAAAATAGTGATTACAGACAGAAAGCAACACAGGAGTCCAGAAACAAACACCACACACAACAAACCCACACTTTAGGTAAAATGATTTACATTTTACACTTAATATCAAAGAGCACGTAATGCTGCTTTATTATAGAGCAACCCTGCAAATGCTTTCTTTATGTTCCTGTTATCCATTAATGAGTTTGGGAACAGGGAAGGAAGGCACACCAGTAAATAAACTAAAGATTTTTACCTTTCTACGGTGTTTCCTTAAATCACTAGGCTGACAGAGGCATGCAAAGGAAAGAAATTTGGAAAAGCTGTATTTATTGGAAACTGTAGCACAGACTGCAACAACTCGTACAGACAAAACATATTAGGGAGAATATAAACAACAATTACAGCAATGGCACAACGATACACAGGATGAAGTACTCTTCAAATCACAAATTACTCAGATGTATCCCTGAAGAGGGGTAAAGGAAGTAAAAAAAAATAAAGCAAGACTTACAGTTGGTTATCTACTGTAATAGATACAGTAAATACTGTAAAATACAGTAAAAATAATATAGATGTTTGAATGTATTGCTACCACAGGCAAATTAGCACACAAAATGTGCATTGTCTTCAGCAAGAAACCAAAGTACATGAGGAGCATAAGGTGTTGCATTTAAAAGGGGAGAGGATTTCCAGTCATATGTCAAGGACCTGCCTTGTACTATAGCACCTACATGGTAGCTACAGCAGGCTTAGTACCTTGTAAGCACCAGTCCCTTCTCACATATTAGTGATTTCTGCAGTTGTTTCCTACACAGCATAAAGAACCAGCCATGCTTTAATAACTGTGAAGGACAGAGTGCCAATAGCTGATTTCTATACAGAAACAGTATTCTGGTTTTTTACTACATTCACAAGACTGGAATGTTTGAGCAAGAGTCTGCCACCAGTTTTGGTTTACCCTCCCATCCACTCCAGCAGCCACTGTATCTCTCTTCCTAGGCAGACAGGTAGTTCTCACCTCTGCCAGTGCACAGAGCAGTGCAGCAACCTGGAGTTACATCAGCAATGCTGACAAAAGTTTAATTTCTATCATTTGCTTCATAGTTATCATTCCATTTAGTGACAAATTGTTTCAAAAGGCTGTAACCAAAAATAGAGTCAGTCCCCTTTGAAGTTGGGGGAAGAGGGAATATTGTGTTGTCTTCCTCCCACAGATGACAACTTTGAAGCATTTTTATTTAAAATACATACAGCATTATGTTTGTTATTTATTTTTTATTTAGAATACATGCTGCATTATGCAGCATGAATATGCAGTTATTAATACATAACTATTAATATGTAAAGTTATGTTCAATCTGACCATATAGTACTATGTTAAGTTCACAGAATCATAGAAGGGTTTGGGTTGGAAGGGACCTTTAAAGATCATCTCTTCCCTTAAGCTCTTAGACAAAGCACAGCAGGCTCCTTTTACCCCTGCTGAATCTTTCATCTGTTAATTCTGATAACCCATAAAGATGTTTACCATATGGAATGAAAACAGGAACTGCTCAAGAGAGCTGTAGGTTTCACAATTTATCATGTTGATTCCTTATAATTCTTTTTAAGCATCAGGGGTTTCAGGTAACTGAACTGCCTAGTACCAGTTGTAGTAATGCTAACTGTAGTTAGCATTAATGCTCTAATGCATTAAGCTCACTTGCCTACATAATCAGAAACTAATACAGCTTTCTACTAAAACACTGCGGGGGGAAAAAAACCACAAGAATTCATTCAGTCTGATAATTCATAATAGCCATTCCAAAAGCTTCTAGAAAGCTCTTATCTGTAGCACTGGAAGTGTAGCTTCCCGTTTTGAAGTTTTCACTAATCAGTTGCCAGACAAATGCAACTGCAAACAACAAAGCAAATGCCTCTGATTCACAATTCTTATGATCAAAAGTGAACTTAATTACAGTTTACTCTTCTTCGGTGACATTAGATTTGAACACAAGGCACATTTTTCTGATCTACCTTCCATGAAAATAGCTACTTAAAGTTGTATATGGTTTTCTGTAAGACAAGTACTTAAACTACTTATTGCTGTGAAACACCAGAATACAAAGCACGCCACATTTTGAAACGTGCTTGACCCTAGATATACAGCTAGAACTAGTGTAATGATGTTTTTTAAATGCAAGAAAGGAGAAATTATTCCTCTTTATGGAAAAGGAATAGGCTTTTTGGTATATGCACAGATTCATTTTAAAAAGCCAACAGAAGAAGTTAGCCAAAACACCTGTTTTTAAATAATCCTATGAAGAGACCTAAATGAGCCAAGTCTGTTATTTACAGTCCACCTGGTCTTACAGTGATAGACAGCATTCCTTGTCTAGTGATTGGTATGGTTTAGGCATGATACAAGTACAGTAATCCAAGACAGTAAGGTATAGCAAGTATGGTGTTGTATGTATAACAAGTAACGTTTCCAAATGCATATGCAAACCTGGAGACAAGGTGATGTGTACAGAACTAAATCAGAGAAGGAGCTTTTCCTGGAGAGTGCTTGCAAACAAATACTTGTATCCAAGATGCTCCTTAGTGAAGGGTTTACCAAATATGAGAAACTGTTAGGTTTGCCTAACACTTAGGTAAAACCAAGAAAGTAGAATACTTGCACCTGCATTTTATAGATACGTTTATGTGCATTAATTAAGCAGTTCCTAGAAAGATTAATGTTTCTAAGCAGTCATATGAATGTCAAAGAAAGGACGCATCTTTCCCTACTCGAACTCCTAAACAAGCTACTACTTTATCAGTAACTAGGTCTAACAGATACTTCTTTTACCTACCAACCTTTATAGGCTAAAACAAGACACTAGCACTCATTACAACAGCTATGATACCTTCACAGTCATCAAGATTAATGCAATATATGCAAATAACTTTTTAGCTGAATATTTAGTAGAATGGTGGAATAAAGTTTAAGCCAGAGGGAGAAAGTGACTGCTGTACCAGGGGTTGAAAAGAAAATGTTGTTTCTTCTAGTAAGAGGAGTCAGAAGAAAGACCAGAACAACAGAATGAATACTTAGGCATGAGATGTTGACCAAATAATACACTTGAGTTCTGAACATTATTCCTAATCATTATGACTGTATCTTACACTTTTTATAGAAGTTGAAAGGAAGCAGTAGGAAAACCTAGAGAAAGGAAAAATACAGCTGAGTAAGGAGAAAAAGGAGAAATAAAACAACCCATTTCCTAGAGACAAGGAACACTTCCAAAAAATTCAAGTTAATGGATACTTACCAGTGTCATGATACCTAGTCTGTCCACTTCCCGAGCTGGACTATGTGGAATCCGCCTTGGGGTGGAGCGACCACTGCCAGGCGGGGAGGAACCAGCAAGTGAACCACTTGCATAGGGAGGAGGAATGGAGCTCATGGACCGGAATCGGCCATGGGCATCCAAACTTCCACTACCCACTCTGCTCTCAATCTCCTCTGCACGCTGCTCTGTGTTTTCCTTTTCTTCTTGTATAAGTCTAAAAGAAAAAAGGTTCAAAGGAACATGACATTTAAACAAGACCCATATGAACAGAAAGGCTGACTCAGGCATTAGAAAGCAGCAGTAGTTATCACATAAAACAGACACACTGAAAATCTACTAATCCAATTGTAAATAAGCGGTAAATATTCCTGTTACCACCGTGCAGGGATTTCTGTTAAACTAAAAACACACGATCCCTTCCATAAATGGGTCTGAAGACAAAGAACCTGAAAAGACTTAAGCATAAGCAAACTAGTTACTAGTGTCAACTAGTAACTGGACTACAAAACTGAATGGACAACCACCATTTTCCAAGTAACCACACAAAAAGGATTGCTAGTGTCACAGAAACTCATTTTTAACCAACCTTAAAGGCAGATAGACCATACCTAATCTCTTTGTTGATGGCATCCAACTGTTCCTGAAGCATCATGGCCAAAGTCTGAGCATCAGCCTGACCACTTGGTGACAGCAGATCAACTGAACTGAATATAGTTTCCCTATCATCCTCAACATCAGACACATCAACATCACTTTCAAATGCTTGGGCCACATTTGCCAACACGCTTGCTTGCTGGGCTCGCTCCCAGTCCTGCTCATTCAGAGTTTGAACCTAAAAGAACACAAAAAGAAAGAATCCAAACTCAAATGAGAAAACCATGACATTTTGCTGCTTCGCAAGACGTAAAATAAGTTTTGAAGAGCCCACTTACATGCTGAATGCATCCATCAAGACAGCAATGTTTAGAGAAATGTAAAGAAAAAGCTGTAATGTAGAAAACTTTGCCTCTTACAGTGAAGTGAAATGTAAAAATGGGCATCCCCATTGAATAACTGTAAATGTCACATATCTTGGGCTATATAAACCATAAATTACAGAAGCATTTTGCTATCAAACCCAGTGAGAATTTTGGAATCAGCTTTATGTAATGAGAAATCACAAGTCCTGAAAGGGACTTGAAATTGCTTCCAGAGCAGTTACATGTTAGATTAGTGAATGGACACTAAAGCAGGACTGTTCCAAGTGATATTTTACAGGCTCATCATATCTAAACCAAATTGGAGTTCAAAATAATAATTGTGCTATTCTTTGTTAACAATTAAAAAGACTGGTAGCTTTGCATTAGTTAGTGAAACAGGAGCTATAAAATCTAGCATTAGTATTATTATTGCTATGTAATCCTATTCTAAAATCTCCTTGCAATAGATCAGCATCATCTTGCCAAAGGGTTATATTTATTTTCATTTCAGAGTTCTATTACCTTTGAGGGTTCATCTCTGAGAGCTGCCACACGGCCTTTCTGGGGACGCCTTAACACTGAGGAGGTGCCATAGGAGTCTGTGTGACTGTCGGCCACAGATGAAGGTGTCATTGGGTATCTGAAATCGGGTCGGCTACAACACCAAGAAACATTTTATCCTTATGAATGTAAGGGGAAAGGGGAAAACAAACTCAACCAACCACCGAAATCATTCCTCTTGTCTCACCAATACCAATTTTAAACAGTATAAAAACTGCTTTATATGCTCTAGAAAGAATACATTTTACAGCTATGACATTTAGCAAAGAGACTTTGAAGAAATCAGAGAAAACAGAGGTAGAATTAAGTGGTGGTACCTATGATGAAGTGATGTGGCTCTGAGTCTCACTTGGTCATTTTCAGCCCTTAATGTTTCAACATTTACTACAAGTTGATCCTGCAAAAATAAATAGATAAAATACATAACAATATGCTTGGGGGCGAAAAAATCTGTGTAAAATACTGATTTATAAACTAACATTTAGGGGTTTAACCTCATTTCCATGAAATTATGAAATCACAGATTTTAAAACATAATCCTTCAATGAAATAAAACAAAAGTGATTTTTGCCACAGCGATACAGCATCATCACAAAAGGGTATCCAAGAGTAATTCTACTGCCTCTCTACACTGTGACTTTAGGTAATGACAATATATATTTTAAAAGCAGTTACCAAATAAAATTCACATATTAATAACTTTAGCATACAAAAGTGAAAGTATTGCATATGAAACAAGAAGATTTTTCCAGCTCTGTGCACAAAGGTTCTAAATGTTCACTTTGAACTTGGACAGTTTTACACGCTCTAGAAACTCCGAATTTAACAACAGAGAAATCCAATGAATGGGAAAACAACAGAAGAGTAATAAAAAAGTGGCTGATGATGAACATCTGTGCCTTGTTTGAGAACTGCTGGCCTACACATATAGAAATTCAAAGCACATTCTGCAAAATATTCTGAATGTGTTCTCCATTTTAGTCCAGAAGCACAGCCTCTACAGTATGGCCTAGCTACTTACTAGAGTGATTGGGGGAGATGCAGTACACCTGTGATATAATAAGCAATAACAAGTATTACTTCAGAACAGATAATGTGACCACAAAATCCACTGCCACTGCTTAAGGATGCACAGGAATGAAAGGCCCCACCACTGTTATTCAAGAAGGGAACTTGTCAGTCCCAGGACAAGCAAAACACAAGAGAGCTGCTATTGCAAAGGAACAGCCAAGCCTAACACAGATTTCTCTCCCTGGCCCCCCAGTTCTTAAAACTTTATCAGGCAAACAAGCATTTCATGATACCCAATGCTTTAAGGAAAAAATGGTGGGAAAATCCCCAATATTAAAAGCATTTAACTGTTCCAAGTTTATACATAAAACAGTACAAAAGTTCTATGCAATCTTCAAAATTGGACAAATTGCCAGTATCTCCAGCCACTTGACATATTCAGAAGTCTGTTATGTCTCTGAGTAAAGCATTATGTATTACCTATTAAATCATCATAAAGCTGAGGCACACAATACCGGAGCAATAACAGCTCCCTACTTTTAAAACAGACCAGGTAATGTTAAGTTTTATAGGGGAATTAAAACCTGGTCCTGCTATGTAGCAATGCAGCAATTATTTTCCAGTAGAACAGATCAGAAAAACATGCTCTACCTTTTCATGCTGAAGTTCCTCTATTTGTTTCTTTGCATTTTCAATTTCTCGAAGAAGTGAATTCTAAAATAAAATGTAACATAAATTAGGTTACTTAGGAAAGCTTTCCACTCTTAAACCACAAGAAAGACCAGTACCAAAAAAATCAGTCACCACTATACAGACAGATGCATCTTAAATTACAGATACTTTACTGCTTTCATCATTTCACTTTGATTATAGTTGGAGGTTTATAGTTCCAGGTGTACAGGCCTCTAAAAATGGCTTTAGTAACAGTACAAGTTCCATAAAAACTTAATACCAACCTTTTGAAGCTCTGTTTGACAAAGCTAGTAAAACAACCAAAGGAATAACAAGGCAGCTAAACTAATTCAAAGTAATGCACCGAGTGCTTACTAAGGCATTACTGGCTGTTAGCATTAGGTTTTCATTTTATTTTCACTTGCCTGATGTACAAAACTACCACACAGTAATTTCTTGGAAGTACTCTATCTCCAGAACTGCAACACTCCCCAACTTAAGGGCCTTTGTTAACATCAGAACTGCCATCTTTACAGTTATACCATGACTTCTGAACAACTCCAGTAAATATAAATACTTATGACCACTACAATCTCTACTCAAAGCAGTTTCCAAAACCAGACTAAGAATCATCTGAGAATTAAGCAGCATTCACTTTCCCTTTTCCACAATTGCCAAAAAGTTCTGTTAAACATGTTTCCTTGAGGTAAGCAATATCATTATTACACGTTTAAGATGCAAATAAAGTTTCATACAAACAAATCATTCCAGGGAAAAAAAGACCAGGAATTGAATTATTCCAGGAAAGTGGTAAGAAGGAAGTCTTACAGTTTTACCTGCATGTTTCTTCCCAACTTATCATAAAAGAATGAGTTGGAAGCCACAGCAAGAAAACTTTCCTAGAAGCTGTTACAGTGAAGGACAACTAGATTCTCCTCATTATTAATGAATATAGTTAAGGTTTGGAAGGTAAAGGTGAGCTAGGGTCAACCCTAAGACACACAGTATTCACACACATAAAGAATATATGCAGTCAGCCATTTCTTAGATATTGAATTTGTTAGGACTATTATAGAACAACCTTGCTGATACCATATCAAAGCCCATATTAAGAATTTCTGAAGTACTGGGAGCAGTTGGCGATCTTTAAAATAGTGATGTTAACTAAAAAAAAAACGCAAGTTTGGAGCCCTAGATGTCAGATGAAAACCATCTTTATCATTAACTCAAATGTCGAGAATCAGTAGGAGCTACATTTGCTCTGTACTACCTGATACCTCTCACCTCCAAGGGTACAAAAGCAGGGCAAAAAACTAACTATATCTTCATAATTATCTAAGGGGAATATAGTCCTGGAATTCTGGAAAGAATTCATGTCAGATCTCATGTCAGATACCTGACTGATGCTTTAGGAATGAGAAATGAGTTGACATGAATGCAAGAGAAAGCAAACATCTAATAGAAGTCTGAACACATCATTATATATTGTAACTGAAGCATTTTATTGACATGACTTTAAAACAAAAGCCATTTTCACTCTCTAGTAAAAGAAACAAAGTTGTGTTTTGGGGACTTTTTAATCCAAGACAAAGCAATTCAAAGTCAGCATCAAGAAAAGTGCTACTTTAGAAGACACTGCTTTGTTCAATGCAGAATAAGGGAATCTAACTTAAAGGCATGCATGAAAGAAATATCCATATATTCATACAGCCTGTCTCAAAATGATCTACCTGGGAAGAAAATGCAGGAGTACTTCAACTTGCAAGAATCTCACAATGACTCAGGGTTAACTGGCACAGACAAAAGTAGTGGCAAATAGAAGAAACTGAACTGAAAAGGTCAAAGTTCTAGTCCTGATTCTTTAGACTTCCAGTATTACACTGGATGAGCCTATTTATGCAGCCCACCCCGGTGACCTAGGAAATGTTACAATGTCCAGGGACAACCACTGAAAAATGAGTCTGAAGAACCTGTTTGCAAAATCCACAGTAGAAAACAGCCTTAACATGAACTATTTATTTATAAGGATTTGGCATTCCTTTACTGAAGTTACGGACACATTGCAAAACACGTAAATCACTACACAATGATGAACATCCTATTCATGTATATGCTGGAATGTGACTTGTTACCTTATCTTCCAAGGCAGCCATCCTTTCCTTGAGATGAAGTTGAAGCCTTTCATTAGATTCAGACAGAAGCTTATCAACAGTTTCTGACAAACGTTTATTATGCTCTTCGTTCATCTTCTCTCTCTGTCTAGCCTAAGATACATAAAAGCTACTGAAACAACTTGTAATTTACAATGTCTATAAGAACTTCCAGGTTGCAAAAACAGTGAGCTTGCTTTAAACCAAATGCATTTTCTTTAATAGAAATATTTCTCCAAAGGAATAAGGAACACTTCATGTACCTCCATGACTCCGTAAGGGAGTGTAAGGGACACTTAAGACTTCACTAACTGTTCAAAGATCAGAAGCTTGAAAAGCTGAGCTTACACTCAATAAAAAGCAGATTTCAGAACCAATTCCATTATTTATAAGCTAGCATCCAATTTTTCCATAGTCATTTAATTGGCAAGTTTCTTAGTTGTCTCCTCATCAGAAAGTATGTTTGGAAACACCTAATTGCTAGCCATATTTTCAAACTTACATTGGAGACTTTAAGCTTTTTCTTGAGATCTAAGATTAGTCATCATATTTCGGTGGCTCAACATTCCCAGCTATTAGCCAGCCTGAACTCTGGCTTTCCTTCAAAGATGAGAAATAAAAACAGCTAGAAGAGGATCAGATTCTTTCTCTCAGCTTTGTAACTTCGCTAAGAAGATGTACAGTACCCTTTGCAGTTCTTGATTCTTTTCTTCTAGCTGTGCTTCCATTTGTCTCAGTCGTTCCTCAATATTGCCATGTCTCTCCTCAGCCTGTCAATTTGAAAACAACATTAGAATTTGTTTGGTTTACAAATCAAAAGGTTTCAAACGCATAGAAACGTGGAAGCACAATAATATATCTAACATGCTTTGTGCAACTGCCATTTATGGTAATACACAATGCAGAACAGATGCCTTTCTGTCACTGAAAGAACCTAGCAAGAGTCCATATGGTAAGTAACAAAATGATGAAGCCTGTCACCCCTAGAGCACCATGAATCAACTCCTATTTGCAATGAGCTTGCAACAGCAGCAGTTCATTCATATCCCCAATAATTAAAAATAAAATAAACTGAAATAAATGCATTTTCAGCTTTTCCTCACCAGCCTTGACAACATGACCCTTTGTTAGTAATCATGACAAAGCAGAAAGCAGCAAGCAGAAACAAGGACTAATATACAAATTCTACCTTCCTAAGCTTGGTGGTAAGTTCCAATAGTTTAGCATCTTTAGCAGCAGAGCTCCCAGGAGACAAAAGGTCAGACTACAGAGCCAGTTAGGGACAGGAAAGATAACAGGGAAAGAAATGAAACTAAGACTTTAAAAGGAAACACACACACATGCTTGAAAAGGATTATTTGTAGTTATTACATATAATTCTTCAGACTTCATTATTCCATTTGCAGCCTTCTAAAAATCTTAGTATTAATGAGTACCACTACTTCTCTCTCTCCCCACATTCCTCACTTGGTTAACAGTGAAATTTGGCATTCTCCTTCAGAAACTGTTCTTGTTTTAGAAGATTTTATGCTATTATTGACAGAATTTTAATAAAAAGCAGCAAAATACTAATTCAGAGACATTTTCATCATGTAGCAGGAAGCCTCCTCAAGTTCCAAAGAGGAGGATTTCTTTTTTAAAAGGAAAAAACAAAGTAAATTGGAGTGTGTTCAGAGATGAACAGAAAACAGAAAGCAAGGAGAAGCATTTTCAGAACCAGCTGGGAGAAAAAACACAACATAACTAAACCCACGCTAAGAGCAGATTTCATCTAGCAGGACATCAATGGAGAAGAGAGTCTTGAGGATACTGTCCTATTGACTCACCTTCGAAAGTGCTGCAACTCTCTGTGCCAGCTCAGCCTCCACCTCTGGCAAAGTTTCAGCTTTTCTCAAAGTCTGCTGCAGCTTTTGCTCAGCCAGTTCCAGTCGTTCTTGCAACTGCCTGTTCTTATCTTCACTCTGGACAGGATTATGATCAGCAAGTGTTTAGTGTTAGAATGCTAATTAATTTTCATCACAGAGGAAGTCAAGGATACAGATTACTGCCCTTAACAGACCTTACTAGGCCCTTACTCTCCAAAGCTAGCTTCATAACTAAAGATGTGGCATCCACCCCCTTCATTACATAAGAAAAGTTTTCTCTTCTTATTTTTTCCTGCAGACAATTAAGCCTATTCTGAAAGCAACTGTTTCACCAAACACAGTCATGGTATGGGAAGCAGCACAGAACAAGTTGTGTATTTTCTATGTCACAGCTGTGCTAAGACTTAAGTTACAACAAGGAAAGAAATCCTTTGTAACTTAAATAACCCACACATATCAGAGTATATTTTTATTTAATGTACAACTCCTTTCAAGAATTGCACTAAAAGAGACTTCTCTTGTTGACTAAGAGTTGTCTGCCTCTAGTTTGAAAGTGATTGGCTAAACAACCAGTTCTGGTTTATAAAGTTGGACTACTTCATGACAAGTGTATGTCAAATCTCTTTCTGCAGTAAGGCAACATTTACTTTTATTACAGGCTACAAAAATCACTATACAAAGTTTAAAACCATTTTAGCTTAGAATAAGTAATTCTCACACATGAAACTAAAGATGTTTGGATACATGTATAAGAACTAGAAAATCCACACTTAGTAGGGACAACAGCCCTGCTGCACTGTAATACAGTGCAAGAAAATGCTCAAAACCACTCCCCCTCCCCAAGAAATTGTCTCATCTTCACTTCCAAGGTAAAAGTCCATATGATGCACTCCTCCAGTTACTGAAAAACCATCACTAACAATAGCACTGCACACATGGTATTTATCTTCCTAAAAGCAAAGTACCTTACTTAGTACAGTATGAACACTATCTAGTTTCATGCTGAACAGAATGTACTTTATATTTTAAATTACAACCTGTCGATGCATGGAGTCTTTAGTGGCAATTTCATTTTCAAGTTTATCATTGAGGTCATGCACAGATGTAGCTTCACGTTGTGCAGCGAGGTAGCGTTTCTCAAGAGTTGTGATTCTCTCTTCCATGTCTTCTTTTTGGGCCATAGTCTATGCAAGACAGAAGACAGAATTTAGAATATAAAGGATTGTTATTTAGTGACCAAAATGGGAGAAAAACCCACAAATCAAAAATAATCATAAATAAATAAAAGTCAGATAAACTCTTATTTCCTTCAGTAAAATATGAAGTTAAAATAATAAGTCTTACTTGGGCTTACAAGTTCAATGCCTTTTTTTATTTTCAGTGAATAAATAAATGACTGAGGGTAGTGAGACACTGGCACAGGTTGCCCAGAGCTGTGGCTGCCCCATCCCTGGCAGTGTTCAAGGCCAGGTTGGATAGGGCTTGAAGCAACCTGCTCTAGCAAAAGGTGACCCTGCCCATGGCAGGGGGTTGGAGCTAAATGAGCTTTGAGGTCCCTTCCAACCCCAAACCATTCTATGATTCTATGATTTTATTATACCACAGATCTGCTATTTGCCTTTTCCATGGCACAAACACAAAAATCTTCACTTGCTGGTGACAGACAAAGAGTGTTCTTGGATTTAACTAAGCTCTGCTTCTATTTAATAAGGATACAATACACTGCAATACATTGGACCTTGGAGATTAGTGACTGATCAGTAACAGGAACTGTCAATCACACCACTGAAATCCAAATGATTCCTTAACCACATACATCTTTAAGAAATTTAAACTCCATGAATAAGTTCAGCATTTATGTCAAGATCAAGGATCTTTTAAAGAACATGTTCAAGTTCACAGTGCTAAATCTTCTCCAATTTAATATATTCATGAAGTATCTAGTTAGTCCTAGGTCTTCTTCCCACCTATCAAACCAAAGACATTAAAAAGCATAAAGGTATAACTGAGCACCAGTAAGACTGATATTTTATAAAGCAGTTGCATTTGTGACTACCCAAATTCTGACAGTGTATTCCTCACCTCTCGTACATCTCTCTGTAACTTGGTATTCATTTCTTCAGATTTTATTAAGTCTTTTCTAGCTGTATCAAGATCTTCTTCCAGCTCTGTTACTCTGCTAGACAAAGCAGTAAGACGTTCTTTCATCTGTGTCTGCTCTTTGTTTTGCTTATCTATGACATCTTGGAGTTCAATCACTTTAGTAAGATTTTCATCATGGCATAAGGAACCATCAGAGGATCGCTATTGAACAGGGAAAGAGAAAATACATATTTGCATGTTATACACATATTTGAAAGCCCAACTGTTACCTGTAAACACCCCTCCCCCAGATCATTTATTACTGCACGAACTACAAAGATTGAAACTGTGGTAACAGGCTTTTTAATTAAATCGCCACTCAAAAATCTTTTATTATACTTTAAAATGAATGATTCCTCATTAAAGTTAATGATTAAAAATCAGACCACGTAAAAAAAAGGTAAATATCTGTACCTTCCCATTTGTAGTTGGTGTATTTTCTTGTTCATGATTCATATCCAGCATCCCATCTGGAAGTGTTTTCTTCTGATTATTTTGCTCTTTCAGAATCATTAACTAAAAGAAAAAAGAAAAGTTTACATCCATATGTTTTAAGTCAGTTCCTTACTCAGTAATAATATGAAGAACAGCTGCAAAAGCAAAGGAGGAAAACAATTACTGATCCTACTGCAAGGTATGTATTAATAAAATATGGCACAGGCACTCAGAGATTTAAGCCACTGCAACCCAAAAACTCTTACTTTAAAGGCACAAGAGCTCTTTTTGTTGTTTTGATGGAGGGGATGGGCAGGGGGGTTTGGGTTTAGGGGTCTTTTTCCCCCCCTTTCCTGCACTTTCAAAGTGACTAATTTAAAAATTGTAGTTATTCTATTTGTCAAAATATCAAATACAAGAAATCCAAAGTGAACCTTAATAACTGAATAAATTACTGGGTACAAATATTGGCTAAAACACCCACAATGCACATATGACGCCTTCTTTTAAATAAAGAAACATACCTCTTTATGTGTAGTACCTAGTTCTTCTTCCAATAAGCTACATCTTTCAAGTGCTACTCGTAACCTCTCCCTTACCTGAAAGAGTAATTCCAAGTAATTTGAAATCATTCAAATTAACAAGAAATCCATTTAATTTATTGCAATGCAGCCATGCCCTTTCAGGTAATAAAAGACACTATTTCCATTACACTTGAGACCTGCATAACCTCGAGTCTAATTACAACATACACTATAAAAAACCCTTCCAGAGAAGCAAATCATATCTTAAAATCTAGCTTTGCCTTTTTTGTCATTAATTTATCCTATCTTAACATGACCTGTGAGTTCAGGCAAGAATTAAACACATCCAGGATTTGCTTATCCTATCGTAAGGCATAGAGCATGAATGCTTTTGTTTATTTACAACATGGAAGAAGAGATGGAATTCCACTTAAAATAATTTGCCAGACTTTATATACAAGGGTCACAGAAGTTAGTCAAACTATGAGTTGGCAGCAAAATTCACAGTAAACTTCACAACTTGCATATCCTGTTCCTAACATCAGGCACATCTGAAGGGTGGAGTTCCTTTAATTTAGCTTATTGTATATCACAGTGTAGGCAGATTCCTCTCCTCCTGTTCTCTCTAGTCCACTTCTTATACAATCAAAAGGTTAAATCTTGATATTATCCACATAAGTAAATGTACGCATTCCTACAACAAATGTATCACCCCTGAACCATGCTAGTTTGCACTAGCACTCTTAAAATACTAGAATAAACTACTACTGAGAGCAACAATATTAATTTAGGAGAGAAATTACTGATGCAGTTATACCAAAGCCATCATCTTAATATAGAGAAAGTTCAGAGACTTCTAAAACTTTAATATGAGCAACTGCATGATCCACACAAAAGGAAGAAGGGACTGGATGAGATGATGTTAGCTACCATATTTCATTACCTTTTCATCAAGGGCTTTATGGTGCTCAAATAAAGACTTTAGTGCTTTGAGAACTTCTACTTCGCTAGAAACTCCTGCTGGAGACTGAGCTTGTCTCTTGACAACAGTCATTCTGAGAGATCGCTCATGCCTGGAGACAAGACACTCCAAATGTTCCAGTAGCAGCTACAACAAACAAAAAAGGAACAACGTTTATTTCTGTTCTGCAGAGCTACAGAAAACTTTGCCTCCTAAAACACCAAGTTTTGAGTCCTAAACTTCAAATCTGAAAGCCAAAGAGAACTGCACTAGGAGTAAGGACTTGGTTTTAACATTTCACCTGTGATTGAATTTCTATCAGAGCTAATGCATTTCCTACATCTCTCAGTCTATTTTTAAAGGATTTCTACTTAACCAAGGTCTTCTCAGTTCTGCCACCAGCCTGAGGAACTGCACGCTTGTCAGAAGGATACACATAGGAAATGCTCTAAATCAGAGAGCGACTGGCAACAGTGCAAGCTGTTGAAACAGATCATGTCTATTGACAGCTTGTCTGCTCTATTCCTCTGATCTTCAGTGTTACAGGATTACAAAACTTTAACAAGAAGAAAGCTGACTGACAGCAGTGCAGTCTTACAAGCTTTTCCTGATTCTGCACTACTGGGAGCTGTGCATAAGCTTCCAAACTTTCTTAATCAAAACACTTCCGAGGGATTCATGTGCAACTATCAGGCGAAAAGCACTTTCAGTTGGATGCTTTAACATGGCGATCTTGGAGAAGACAAGGAACTAACCCTGGTATTATTTCTTTCTGCTTTCAGTTCAGCGATTTCTTCTTCCCTTTCCAGCAGCTGCTCCCTGCATACATTCAGCTCTTTCGTAAGCGCTGCAAATTCCTGAAATAAACCAGACAGAAATGTAAGCACATCAAATATCAGGGTACAGTGAGAGTGGATTCATGCGTACACTTGACATGATTTCTTGAAGTATTCATTTCAGATGTATAAAGCCAATACAGTTGTATAGTCTTGCTAAGCAGGCTTATGTTCAAGCACTTCAAACCATTACACTGTCAACTGTAAAGGTAAAAGATATTTGACCAGTACTTTTGAAGACTCATTTGTCTCTCGATGCAGTTATCTGAGTTGGAGTTTCCCTGGTAAGCAAAGGGAAAATCCTGTTTGTAATGCACTTTGTTTTGGAAAGTTGTGGGGTTTGGGTTGGTTTTTTAAGGGCTGTTGAGGGAGACATGAAAAAACAGAGCACTCAGCACAGTACAATAAAGAAAACAGCAAAGCATCAAAAGTCATATCAGTATTTAATAGTGAGAAACAATACATAACACTGGCAGCTACCAGAATACACAGGTTACTTCTTTATAGTAAGAGAACATTCTTGAAGCTTCACTGCTGGAGGACTTGGAACTTTACCCATTTCTCTACTTAAGCTACACACAGGAATTTCATTTATACTTACTTCCAAATCTCACAAAACGGAACTGAAACAGCCCTTTCCCTATAGTCCTGCTGGAAATCTCCAGAGGATTAGAATCAGAATGTTCTAAAAGCTGAGCCCTTGGGCTCAAAGCCCTCGAAAGGCTTTTCCTTCAAATTCAATAAAGCTTTCACCAAATCAAACTGAAGTGAAATAATACATAGAGTGAAAAGTCATCAGGAAACAGGAATTAAGCTAACTCACATCAGTTACTGCATGTTTATTGCTGTGAACACTGACAGTAATCATTATTAGAGAATATATTTCTACATTTTGTGGTTTCTGTCAGGAAGCTATGACTGTATTGAGTATCTGAAAGAGCCTCTACATCCTAAACCATTTCCACTCTTTATCAACAGCCTCAATAAAAATACTCAACATTAAAGGCATTTAAATGTTTTATAAACTTAGTGAGCATACTCCAGATATAAATGTGGTGTATAGCTGTATCTGTTATTCTAAGCAAATACTGAGCGTAACCTTATCTACTCACTTACTCTGGCAAAATTTCAGTTGTAATCTGAATTGTTAGAAATTCTTATTAACAGTAGTGTGAATCCATGCTTTAGAAGAGGGATTTGTAGGAAACTGAAGGAAAATAACACCGCTGTGTCATTGATGCAACTGAGAGCGTGAAAACAAATACACATTGATCATTCCCATGGCCAGTGAACACTTCAGAAGCATTTGTGTAAGAAAACATTGAAATGCCAGTAAATAAATTAGGCTTCTCTCCTGTCTAAAGTAAGGAAAACACTAACAAACAAAAGTATATCTAATAAACAGTTGATCAGTACAGCTGAGCTGGTGATGATCAAGACAAGACGAACAAGACAAATGGCCAACTAAGATCAACATAATACTGTGGAGACACACTGTGTGCACAAACACTGTTTCTCTAACTCTCCCAAACTCCGCAAGATACTCTGCTTAACAAACAGTAACTGTTAAGTAAAGCATAATTAAGTTATGCTTTACTTAACTAATAGAGAGTAAAGCATACCAAGTAAAAAAATAAGATGGAGCTGTTTTGCAGTGAAATTCAAAGTGACAGAAAACACATGCTTAAAAACAATACACAGCAACTAATTATGCTAGCACATCTGCAGACTCTAACTTGCAGCCAAAATAAGCAGACATAGTCAAAAGATATTGTCTGCAAAAGACACTGTCTGCAAATTCCAAGATTTATTTGGTAAACTTTAGTCTAAAACATACACGTGACTGGAAAGACAAAGGAGAAATTGCACAACATACACCTACAGTAAACTCCTTTGGAATTATTAGTGTATGAGGCTTTTAAAAGTTGCAATGAAAGGACAGCAATACCACCATCACAGATGCAGAATCCACCTCCAGAATCCCTCTTCCTATTTAAAATCTATTCATTGGGAAAAAGATTCAGTATAGTTCCCCCACTTACCCAGCAAATCACTGCAAAGAAGATTCCTCATTTCATTCCCTTTTTCAACTGCTAAAAAAACCCCTATTTGATTTCTCTAACAATTATGATCACAGAAATATTTCACTGCAGTATTTAGAAAGGCAAAAACCTGCTCTATTATTTTCAAGTAAAAATCCCTTGAAATACACTTATTAGAACAACCTGGTCTGTAAATACCGGTACTGGAACTTTTAAACACACAAAACAAGCAAATTAAAACCTACTTCAACCTTCACAGGAGCCAATGGAAAAATTGACTCTTGAGTTTTCCCTGCAGACTGCTCCTTCATGTCCAAACTTCTCCTGTACCTTCAACATCCCACCTGTGGCAGCTTCCAAAACTCCCAGGCAACTGACAGCACACATCCCTTTTGCTCCAACACAAGCTTAGGTAAACCACAATGTGGTTCCAAAGTCACAGTTCTTTACATGCCATTCCTACTATGTATTAGATAATGATGTACTACTGAAACTACTAGTAGAAACTAATAGATTCCAACTATTCACAGAAGAGCTTGATAGAAACCTATTTTCTTGTTGGCTTTCTGCTCTTTTCAAATAAAATATAATAAAATTATTAATAATATAATAAAAACCTCCATATGCCAACACTAACATTTATAACCATCAACCTTAGGCAGTTCTCCAAAAGATCTCTATTTTTCCAGTCTCTACCTCAAGTCTAGATAAAGATTCGAGATATCTTTATCCTTTTACAGGATAAAGCAAGCATTAAAGATAACCAGATGCTGTTCCACCAGCCTTTCTCAACTTAAAAATCACTGTATAGCATTAATATACACTTTATTATCTGTATGAGCTTCATCTTCTGAAAAACAGCTGTATATTTGAAAGGAAGTCTATTCACTCTTTAAATGCTTATAGTACAGAGAGTTTTATTCCATTGCAGACTTCTGTGCAAATATAAATTGTAGCACAAACACATCATAATTATGACACAAACCACCACACTGTCAGATGACCCCAAAGGAACAATGCACCCAGGAATTTACTTTGCTGCTGCATAAATAGATCGACACGTAGTTCTGGCATTGCACAATACCTCCTTTGCTGTTTGTTTCGATAAAATATACTTGCTTTGAGTCCCTTAAATTGCCCCTGGTTTCAGTTGACAATGCCAAGAGAGATGTTTTTCTAGTTTTAATACTTACCTTTTACAGCAGATAATTTATGATTTCCTCAAGCAGTTCAAAAAGGAAACTATTTGCAAGAGCATCATCTCAAAATTGTTTGAGTTGTCTCTTAATTTCTTCTTTGGCATTAGATGAATGTAGAGAAAGAATTCAAGGAAAAAGAAAAATCCCAAGAAACTTTTCTACTCATCCATAAAACTGTATTACTTTTCTGTAATTAATGAGACTGAGAACATCAGAACAAAGTTCTGCTTCTGGTTGCCATGAGGATAATAAATACTCATCTCTGAGGATGACAAGAATAGGACTCGGAATAAGCACTTCAGAGCACTTACAAGAATCAGTTAGAGTGCCAAATATACCACGCAAGCATCTCGTTGATGAGAACTTAGTGACAAACACACATACTCTATACTAAACTGAAATGTTGACTGAAGTATCGTTCTAAATTAAGTGCCTCATCCCAAATATAACATTCATGCAGCCAGAAATAATATTCTGAACAAACAGCTAAATTGAGCAAGTAAATTTGCTGTTGTTCAGCAACACATTTTCTGGGGGCTTTTATTATCCTCTAACTCCATGATTTTTTTAAACCAAGAGCATTCCTTTCACATCAACCTTCAGAACTGACCTTCAGCCTTTAGTATTCTAGAGGCCAAGCCAAAAACATCCTTCCAGAAGTTGGATCAACTAGTGTCTAGCTGCCAAGCCCATACATATTGAATGGGTGATCTGACAGCACTTGGTTACCTGCAAAATCATGGTTTAGGAACACAACAGGTCTTTCTTTCAGGAACAGGTCTCCATGTTTATTACAAGCATAAGTTATAGGTTACATACACAGACAGTGGTACATCTCAACACAATAAATGCTACATGACAGGAAAGACAGTATTTAGCTTAGGGAAGAACTTGAAAGAAACAGATGTAATCCCTGAAAGTCAACTAACGTAAACTGTGTATTAGGGATGCTCTACAAAGAACTAAGTTTGCCTGAAATTTGCTCAAGCAGAAAGAATTTATTCTACAACAAAATGCAACACCATGCAAGTGCATAAGGAACGGTGGATTACAGGCTACAACATGATCAGAAAGCTTATTTAAAGGGTGAAAAGCTACAAAAAGAGAAACATACTTTTAATTTATCAAAAAAGAGAAACATATTTTAGATTCAAAGAAAACATTATTAAATACTATTAATGTATCTTCTGGCAATACAAGGATGGAGATGCAACTGTTGCATCTTTAGGAACATCTCTGGCAGAAACATGTGAGTGGAATTTATCTGTTTAATCTCCAAGTAATATTCTGTTTCACTGTTAACATTCTGTTCTGTGCCCTGCGTATCAAACAACCTACTCAAAACCCTGAGAGGCTGAAGAGAGCATGAAAAGAGCAACTAGGCAAAGCATAGGCCATCAGATGAGAAACCAACAGAAAATGAGGTAAGTTTCCATCATGTTACTTAGACTACATATAAACCACAATTATTCCAGATGATGCATGCATGAAAATGAAAAATACACTCTTGAAAATAAAGAAGCCTAAGAAAATCTAAGCTTAGCAGGGTATTTCATAGCCACTTCATTTTAAACCGAAGGGTTCTGGGTAGTACACAGTGACCAATGTCCCCAGTAGATTTGGAGGTTCTCAGCAAGCAAATTTTAGTACCTATTAAGTCACACCAGTTTAGGTGGGTTTTGTTTCATAGAATCACAGAATAGTTTGGGTTGGAAAGGACCTTAAGATCATCCAGTTCCAACCCCCCTGCCATGGGCAGGGACACCTCACACT
>JANHGB010394346.1:0-83287 GCA_026283785.1 Coracopsis vasa
CCAGCAGCCACCCGCGCCGGGAGGCGGCGAGCGCCCGGCGGCTTCCCCGCGGGGGACCTGGCGTCCCGCAGCCGCCGGCCAGGGAAGCTCTGCCCGCGGAGCCACGCAGGGCTCAGAGACCCCCGCGCAACTCGGGTTCCGCGGCTGGACCTCTGAGGACTGGCGTGGGGCTTCCCGGGCGCGACTGCATTTCCATCCTTTTGCGGCTGCAAAGGCAAACGATTAACTAAACCCAAAAGAAATAAAACAAACTCAGGCTCACCTAAAAGTTAGGAGACCTCTCCCCTCCCACCCCATTTCTTTTACAATCTTGTTCCCTGTGTGGAAGTCGCTTATGAATCGTGCTCGGCACGCTGCATGGGAAGAAGCAGCTTGTGTTTTGGATCGAGGATTTGCTGTTGCAAAGCGGTCTAACTTCCATGCAGCGGGGCAGCCTTCACTACTCTAACCGCCTTGATGGTGTGCTAAGGAGCCCGCGCAGATTGGCATCTTGTGCAGAGAAGGCGCTGAAGGTAAGAAGGGGCTTGGGGAAAAGAGGGAATTTTATGTTATTTTATACGGTATTTTTTGTCCAGCATCCCCCCTTCAGCAGATCATCAGCAGTATCGATAAACAGATAAAATGCAAGTCTGCTCCTGTGAAAAGTACGCGGAGCTCGCAAGTGACTGCAGGAGATAGATGTGCTTCAGTCCGGTACGGCAGCGCGGCCGCGGTCCATGCTCCCAGAGCAGCCAAGAGCTGCCTTCGGCTCGGGAGCGGGGGACCAGCGGTCGCGGTCTCTGCCGGGCAGTTTGCATTGGCTGCTGTGTCTGGTTGAACGTGTGTGTACCCCCACTGCCGCCCCAGAGCGTCCAGCGCCCTGCTCGAGTCGCTGGGGGTTGCAGATATAGTGCCTAGTATTAATGAGCAAGGGAAAGGGGTGGGAAAAACCCATATGGAACATTTTATTGATGTGATCGTAATCTGTAATGGAGATTGCATTAAATGAGGATTGCATCCTAACGCCTAGCTGCTGTGGAGAGACCGGGAAGCAGAAACTGTGCTGGATTGTAAATGAAGTTCTTTGATTGAAGGATTTTCTTGAACCATGAAGGGATGTCTGTAAGCTTAAAGTTGCGGTGTATGTGGAGTACCAGAATGTGATAGAAACCAGATCAAGCTGAAATAGATTTTCACGTACTCGGGCTCTGGATACAGTTAGAATTGGTTAGAGGCATTGCAGTGATGGCCAATGTATTCTTGGTTTCATCCATGGAGACCACAGCAAGGCAAGGAGGGAGGAGAACACAGCAAGGCAAGGAGAGAATGTTACCATTTGGGAAGAGAAGGATGGTTCCTTTGTGACTTGTGCCATAATGGCACAAAGCTCACACCCTGCAGAAGCCTTGTAGGCGATCTGGGAAGCAGAGGATTTATCTCACTTGCCTTTTGCAGCCTTGGTGTAGCTGCCTGCAAGAAGTAGCTGCCAGGTGTGCATTAAGAGGCAAACAGGGACTCACCTGCCCCTCTCGGACGGCAAAAGGAGCTGTGAGCTCGAAAGAGACAGACTTGACACCCCTGATCCTGTCTGTTTGAGCCTGAGTTGATAATACATTTTGAGTCATTGTTGCTGCTTCTCTCGGTTGGCAGAGGAGGGGAGAAGATGTTGAACTTGACTGAAGCGCAGCAGATCTGAGCTAGATATTATGAATTCACCCTTGCATTCTTTTTGTGCTAATTTTTATTCTGGCATGGAGAACTAAGCCACAAAGAGCACCTTCCTCAAGCTTTACTGAAAGGAAACCTGATGAGAACAGAAAGGTTAAGCCAAAGCCAAATTTTAACTTTTTGCTTGTCATCAGTGGAAGTGGCATTGACCTGTCAGATCACACAGGTCAAAAGATGTAAGGTAGGAATAAAGTTACTTGTTTATTTACTAACATTACTCCCTCCCCTCCCCAAGTTGGCATGCAAAGAAACATCACAGAGTGGGAAAGCACCATTTCTTAGTCCTTAAGTCCTAACTAATGTGAGCAGCAGAGAAATTCCTGTGGGAATCCTCAGCAGCATTTATCTGTAACTGCAAAAGAGCTGGTTAAATCCCAAATAACAGAGAGGAAACCAAACCCAAAGATCTGACGTTACCAAAGTGATTTGTTCTCCCATTTGAGTTGTGTACAAAACGTGAGGCGAGAGCTCCACAGTTCAGCCTCTCTCTTGCCGCATGTTTGGCATGAAGTTGAGATGGAAACACTTATTTTACATAAAATGAAGAAGAGCAGTGTAAGCGCATTGAGTTCCTCTGAAGCATTTTATTTTGGCAAAAGATGACTTTTAGTGAATTGTAAGAGATGGGTTTAGAATATTCATGGCTAAACTCCAGGGAGCTTAGTGTTAGCTCAGTAGGCAGAAGGTTCTTCCTCTAAAGAGATAGCTGGAAAAGATGTGTTTAAATTTCAAGCCATATTCAGTTGAGACTGTTGATTTCCACGTTTTAATATAATTTGTTATGCTTCTTAGGGGAATGATGCTTAATCTGGAAAATAAAGCGAGTATTCCTAGCTCACTTTTTATAGCAGGAGCAAGCAGTGTGCTTTAATTGTACTTCTGCAAGTGCAAATGTTCCAGATTTGACTGTATTTTTTATCAAATAGCAGCTGAGGAAAATTTGTCTTTTGAAACCATGGTTATCCGTGCAGATCTTGGTCTGTATTTTGCTACAGGAGAATTCTGCTTCATGGCTGCATTGTTCATCCTTGCAGCATTTCTTTAAATGTGAGCCTTGCTACAGTTAAAGGATAATTTATATTCAATGTAGTAGGGTCTGCTCAGTGGAATTGGCTTTATACATCACAGCCTCTGCGAAAAAGGAGATCAAAGATCTGAACCTGTGGTCCTGTGTTGCATTTGTATTCTACATGGACTTGAGTAATCTTATACTGGAGCCATTCACACTCCCATAGTTAAGGATATGTCAATCATTCCATTAAAACACCCATTTGCTTAGTGATTTAACAGCTAGTTTTAAAAATAGGCGCTAAGCTTAAGTTAAACACATTCATATAGTGAAAAAAAAGCTATCCTAAGCAATGGAGTTAAAATAACATTTGGCATTTGCTAATAGAGCACTGTTAAGTGGAATTTATGGAAAGCTCAGTAGAAAATAATGCCTGCCTGAAAAATTTAGAGGTGAAAAGGGGGAAAAGAAATCCTTTCAGATTTAGGAAGCCCCTTGTGGATCCAGGTGAGTGCTTATACCTGGATTGTAAAAGGGCCTGAGATTGTTGAGCAGGCAGTAGGGCTTTTCTTAAAGGAGAACAGCACTGGCTCAAAGTAGGGATTAGTCAGATCTCAGTTCAATGGTTCAGTTTGGGATTGCATTAGATCCAATGCCATTGACACTATTCCAGTTAGTTCCTTTGGGGGTTAAGTCACAAGAACAAGCAAGCCCCAAGCCCTATATCTTAACCAGTGAAGTTCTCCTTTCCCTAAGTGAAGAAGAACTACACATTTTTGAATCATGTCGATGAGGAGAGTGGGGTGTTCAAAGCATTTGGGGGCTGCTGCAACTGAAGAGAACCAGAGAGCCCACCTGAGAGCAGCCATTGCGGTAATCATGCTTGCCACTTTACACAACCTAAACCTAAGTTTACACTTAAATACCATCTTGTCTTCTACAGCATCGCCACATCTTTGACAAATGCCTATCTCAGTTAGACAGCCATCTCCTAACAGTGAGGAAGTTGCTTCATCCGTGCAGGCAAAGTAGGTGAATGCTTTCAGTAGCTTTTTGCATATTTCAGGTTAGAATTTAAAAGACCAGAATTGAAAATACACATGAATTCAATGTTCCAGTTGCATGTGTTGTCTGGTACTTATGCTCATGAAGTGGGTTCATGATACAGATTGCTGTATTCCAAGTATTTTGGATGGGATGAAATAAATGAGTATTGTCTGAATGAAAGTTTTGTCATTGGACTAAAAATTCATAAGAGAGATAATAGGCTTCTGTCCCAGTTCCCTCTTTCTGCAATGAGGTCACCGGGAGGACATTTGTAACACTTGTCTGTCTTTAGCGCAATGAAATAGTGGTGACTGTATCTTTCTTGGGTCTTCGGAACATTCATGCTCCCTGCAAATATACAGGCAAGTAATATGAAGCAGGAAATTTCGGGTGGAAATGGGAATTTGATTATCCCTTAAGATCTGTGGGGAGACTCCCGTTCTCATTATCCAATGGTAAAGTAAGGAAAATAGGTTTAAAACAGTCTTTTTCAATTACGGTCTCTGAATTAGTAGTGACTTGCCAGGAAGCATAAAAGCTTCTATAGCTTTTGCACATGTAAAAGCTCCACTGAAAGGAGTTTAAACTGCCCTTAAATTTGTCTTTAAGGTGTTATATTGTGAATAAGAGTGGGACTAGTGGAAAATACATTTGGAGTGGTAATAACAGTATTTCCTACCTCTGGCGCAGATGAATAAAGATAGATATAACTTTTACTTTTATTTTTAAAGAAAAATTCGCCATCCTATTTGAATGAAACCCCACGAAAGCCACCTCACTCGCATGGAGGGCTTCACGAGGGCCAGGGAGAGCTAATGTAAAGATTAGAATACAGATAAAAATGCCTGTGGAACTTAGGCTGTAGATACAATCAATTCACGGTAGTTTTGACAGTAAATAAGCCACTATAAAAGTTTTTCTGTACCTGGGTCACAATGAAGCATTCTTTTCATTTGAAGTCTTTTGTCATTGCCTTTAACAAATATCCTGTCAAAAATTATTTCAGATACACTTAGAAACCCCATGTTTTGTCACAGATTACGTAAGATTCAGCATTCTTCATCCAACGCAGCGCAAGCCAAAGCTTCCTGCAGTCTGTGGGAAAATTCCTGTTGGAACAGAGCCTTCCATAATCGCATCTTGCATTACATGAAATTCTGCCACTTGTTCAGGAGCTTGGCATGTCGATGTGGGATAGAAGGTGTTGCTGTAGAGAAGTTTTGCTTGCAAGGATGGCAGAACTTTGCCCATTTAACAGCACTAACTTTGCAGGGAAATTCTTTTGAAATGACTGTTGTTTTCCTTCAGTTAAGCTGTGATAGACTCCTTGAGGATTACAGAATTTCAGGGGAATCTACATCAACAGATCAGCAGTGAGCCAAATATGCTCTCAGAGGGACAGGTGAACGTTGAAGTTATTGGAGTCTTCCAAACTCAACAGTGAAATTACAAACAAAGGTGGTATTTAAAAGCCATCACTGTGGGGTTTAATATGGCAGTGCACTGTGCTGAGAGACTGCCTGCCTCATCCTCCTGCCGGGGGAACATCCTGCGCTGTGTAATACTTTGATTTGATCTGGTTATTTTGGGGATGTTTTTTTTCCTCCAAGGTGGTCTAGAAATAAGATGTCACTAGTGATGTGCTCTGTTTGTATGTCAGTGTTTACCTCTTACAGCCTTATGGACATGGTTGTATTATTTTTGTAGGAATTTAGTTAGTAATAATGTGTGTTTTATGCTGTCTACTGAAGTAGCAGGAAATCCACGCTAAAGGGGAAAAAAATGAAGTAAAAGTTTGGAGTGCTTTAGGCACAGCATGTTTCATTTAACTAGCTACTTACACCATCATTGTTATGGCTCTGTGTTATCTTGCTAAAGAAATAAATGTGTATGTACTGAAATCTGTGTTCTACTGGATCTGTGATCACATATATGGGCACACTGAAGCCAGTCTTGTCTCCAGCTTTAGTTCCTGGCACATACGATGCACATATATCCACTAAAAGGAGAGTAAAAAGTATTTAGGGGGTAACAGAACTGAAGGAGCCATTACAATGTAGTGCAGGGAACAGTTATAAACCAGTCATGAACTGCCTGCCTTTAGCTGTAAGGCCGATTTCATTAGAAGGTCACATTTTCTGATAAGCCTCCTGAGAAAGGAAGTTTCATGCCTTTGGGGTGGAACCGGGTTTTATCTCTGCTACTGGAAGTCACAGTTTATAGTCATTTAAGCAGGTTTTGTGGTTGCTTTTGTAATTATAAATTATGGATCTCGCTGGCTTTTGACAAATGGGTATGAAACTGTGTGTCCTGGCAGGCACATGATTACCTGGATCGTTGGTTTTCCTTGTGTATGCTGGCAGCTTTCTTCCTGAAATGGAGCATAGCTTCCACAGGAGGCATTATGTCAAGGTGCAGGCTGGTTTCACAAACTGGGAAGAGACTTGCTTGGCCCTTGTATAATACTTATGATGAAAGATCTAGACTTGACTTGTTGATGTTAGATAGCCAAAGAGTGTGCCATAGCATTCTCTAAAGAAAAGTCCAGAGCAACTCCAGTGTTTTGAAACTTCATTAAATAGTGATTTAATAGGAACTGTAATGTGAATATATAACTCTGGACTAGGATAATTTGGGACCTCATTGTTCAGATTACAGTTGCTGCCAGTAATTTATAAATATATGCAAGATAGAAGGCATGAAACTAAGGCTATCATTAAATGGAGTAATGGCGTTACTTTGTCAGTCATTTAATTGACCCTTGGAAAATGTACATGGCAATGTGTTGTAAATTAAGATCTAGCATACAGGGCAACACAGTAATAATTTTGGGGATGAAAATTAGGAATGAAATGCATAAAATTAATTTCCTCTTCATCTCCCTGCCTTGTCCACATGTGAGACTTCACCAGAATGAGTGGATTCTGCGCAGGGTTTCATAATGGTTTCCTGTAATCAGACTACTACAAGAGACCAGTTAAGTTTATGTCAGACAAGTTTGTGTCATATCGAGTTATCAGAGGGTTCTTTTTAAAATTCATATTCAGGAGATCTGTAAGTTTTTGACTTACTAAAGAAAACTGGATATCAAATATAACAAGGGGTTTGTTGTCCTAGTTCATTTGTTACAGTTTTCTAAGACAGCTAAGAATGGCCTTTTCCTCTGGCCAAGCAGCAGCTGAAGTAGCAGGTATTACTGCTTCACCTTCCATGCTTCTGCCACAAACTTGAGGAAAACAGTCACAGATGTGTACATATGTAATAGTTTATGGCATTAGTTAAATCTGAGGAATGAAAATTATAGAGAAGTCCTTAGATACTATAAAATAAGTGTATTTTAATTGTATATAATCAGTCTGGAATAATGATGACTACAAAATAGAACATTTTGGTATCCACATATTCTTCTCCTGCCCTCTTGGTTTTCATATATAAGCTCTTTTAAAAGACAATACCTGTAGGAGAACCCTGTAAACTGTGCTTTCTTAACCAAAAAAAATATTTTAAATACCTCTTCAAAAGTTTTCACACTTGTGGGCCATCAGTTCTATTTATATTTTTTTTGTATGTTCAGTCCAATATCAGTTAGTTTTTATCTTTCACAGTTTACCTTTAGCTACATATACGAAGAAAACTGTTTTCAAGCCCTGCTCTGAAGGTACCATAAAGCATAACACAAGGCATATCTGGAAGGAGTCCACAGAACATTAGCTCACAGTGTTTCAAGGTATGGGGGGGAGGCAAAAGACGTTTGGCATATCAGAAAAGAGTTGACTACTTGAAAAACAGTGAAGGTGAGTCAGAAAGTAAAGACATTAATAGTCTGAGAGATGTGTTGTGTGTGCATGTGGTCAGAAGCTGCTCTCTGAGCTGAGGAGTAAGGTCAATGTGTCTTGAATGTTGGCAGTGTTACGACGAAGAGCGAACCAGTAAATGTTGTGGCTGTGGTACCATGCCAGTGCTGGGCTCTGAGTGTCACTGAATGACACAAAGCTTGGGTGCCAAAGGAAGACGAATCCCTGATGATCAAATCCAGTGGCTCTCTAAAGAGTTTTGGTTTTGCCTGCACCACTTGTGAATGTTTTAATGAAAGCACCTACAAATTCCTGCTTTCCTCTCCTGTCCCCTGACAACAAAGAAAATTTTGCCCACTCTTTCTCACCTTTTAAATTCGATTGAATCTTTTATTAGAGCATAACATTACACAGTAGAAGGATATGTTCTAATAGAAGAAGAAGTGTCATTTTAACAGGTACATTAAAACTTGTTAATAGCCCCTGCCTTCTTTTACCAACAAGGAGGAGACAAGTAATAAAGAATTCAGGTTCCTCTTCAGCGATATAGAAACTGAGTTTCTTTTGGGTCTTTGAAAACAACATGTCTTTGAATTAACTTTGTTAACTGAAGTTGAAAAGCAGGAAATGAATAATTTTTACCATGAAACTGACCAACATTTTCAAAAGGATTTCTGTAGTTTGGATGTACAAGTCCCATTTTTGAAGTTTGCTGGACTCCAAAAGAGCCTAAAGCTTGTCTGCTTTCAGGAATCTTCTGAGTGATTCTGAAAGCAGTACCATTTTTGTTAAAGACTGTTTATAGCAACAGTTTGTACCCCATCCATGTTTTCTTACGTTTATTTGAGTATTAGGGACATTAAATCTAGTCACATCCACCATTTAAAATATGGTGGAAATCAAGGATGGTTATTCCATCAAAACCCTAAAAGCAAACTCCGAACTTAAGCTAAAAACTTGCAGTCTCTACCAGAGTTGTACAGAATAAACTTTTTTTTCTTCAAAAAAAGGAATTATGTCCTTTAATGAACTTTATTTTATTCAAACAGATTTAAAATACTTAGGAGGAGCAGAAGAATTAGAAAAGCTGTCATAGAGATGACTCTATTATAATAAGGCTGTGCAGTGTCACGGTGTGGGTTGAGTTTGAGGCCTGTTACTTCTTATTTAACATTCTGTATTTTGTGGCTCATCATGTAGACATGGTTAAGCATCAACCAGCCTGTACAGCTAACCGTTACCTTCAGCACTGGAAAAAAGACCTGATTATATTTTAAGACAATCACACTAAGCACGAATTCCAGTCAGAAAGAGATCCTTGTAATTTTTTCTGTTCATCTAAACTTTAAAATTCAGCCAGAAAAGCTGAGACAATAAACAGAAGTTAAAAGACTGAAGAGTTTATAGAAAGGGAAAGAACTGGCTGAAATTTGCCTGAATTTATGATTAAAAGAGGTTATTTTCATTCATTATGGAATAGTGGGCTAAACCTGAAGCCCACTGTATTATCCATTAAGATGGAGAAAAAGGTGAACATGCTGGTACATTTGTTGCAATAGGACAGTTGTTTTTGTGATTGTACTGCACTACACACCTCAAAATTGATAAGAACTTTCTAGCAATATGAATGGGATTTGGTCTGAGTCTGTGTTTGAGTAGTGCTCTTTGGAATCACTGTGTAGGGTATTTCTAAATTACCAGAAATCTTAATTATTTGGGAATGCTTAGCTTCATGCACTGTGTTATACACTTTGCTCAGTAGCTGCTTTCTGTGGACATCTTTTCGTCTTGGTAACTCAAAGCAGATTTCAGAGGGGTTTTTTATTGTTTAACATCAATGGGAAAATAGAAAAACTCAGAATCATTTCCTGTTAAGTTTGATGAAAACTTAATCTGGCTTCATGTAAATGCCATTTGCTATGAGTCCCCTTAATATCAATGTTTGTGTTTTTGTCGTACTGCACTTAACAAAGATGAGTATTTAAAAAATACTGTCTGAATCAAAACTAGTGCAACATCAGTCTGCAAAGAGTGTATGGTCTCAGCTCCTTACGTGTAATTCATTTTGGCAAGTACAGTACTTTTAGGTTTTATTGTATTATGAACAGTAAAAAAGCTTGAAAGAAATCACTGGAAAAAGGTTTAGAGTAAGTGATTTAGATGAGGCTGGCAGGTGGTACAGTGTGCCTACTGCAGAATTAACTACATTCCCAAAATTCAGTCACTTCAGAGTATTGGATCTATGTCTTGATTTAGTCACTGCTGAAGGAAAAGTCAACACTTTGCTGATCTGCTGAACTGCGAGACAGTGGCTGATGGAGATAGTGAACCAACAGTAACTGCTTGCTGAAAAATTTGGGATGCTTCAGTGATCAAAGTACCAACTTGGTCAGGACATCTCTTTAACTGCTGTGTACATGGTTATATGTATATATGAGTAAGTAACACTGTGACATTGCAGATATGTCTGATGGGGAAGGCAGTAAAGTGTAGGGAACCTGTAAGGGACAGTGAAATTAGCACGATGAGATTCCAAAATCCTCAATACTGTTGGAAGCCACTGCAGTGAGTTAAATACCTGTTGATGAGCTTCACAGAAGTTAGACATGCTCAGATATCTAGTCTGATCGCTGTGGGAGTAATCATTTTTAATAGACTATTTTGTGATCCATAAGAACAGATTAGGGATGCCATCCATCATTTTGTGAACCACAATTTCGGCAGATTTTCCTCTTTCCTTTTCCTACATACAGCTCTGACTGATGTAGCTCTTATAACCCCAGCTGTAACTGTTTTGGAGGGAGGAATATGTAAAATTCCCTGTGGGCTGGCCACAGGTCGTTTCTTTCTCAAATTTTGGAGATCCTACTCAGTTTTCTGAAGGACTCTGTAAATGGGAGCCCGAGGTGTAGTTACATATCTCAATGCTGGTTGCTATTCCTGTCTCAGTGTGTGCTAGCTGCGGTTAATTTTGAACTGGGATAACCCTGAACTGAGGTTATATAGACAGGCTGCCACTTCAACAAGTCACCTATTCATGGTCTTTCTGCAGCGCTGCTCTGAATACAGTTTAAAGGACTGCTTTTGATCTATGAAATGCTTTTTAGTTTTCTTTCTCCTTCTGAGGAAGATCTGCTGTACGGTTTTGTTCTTCTGTAAAAAACAACAGGAAAGCAGAAGCTTCAGCTTTATAAGCCGAGCTGAGGGCAAGGAAACCTGAGACCAATTCTTTTCCCTTAGTCCCGAAAGACCTAAGTTGACATTCAGAGCTGTAAGACAAACACATTAATTCAGCTTTTTCCTGAGGGTTTTCTGGAGTGGACACAATAGGTGGAGTGTAATTTTGTTTGTATTTGTGAAGAGTGTTCTGCTGATGCTTCATGTTGATGATTTAGTGCTCTTTATTACAAGAGTGTCTGGTTGACTGACAGGTTCCCTACAAAACCCCTAGAAATGCAGTTTCTAAAGAGAGTCTTACCCATGTGTGGACTGTGTGGATAAGAGAATAAGATAAGGCTGAGAACAGACAATATTGTTACGGGCAGAAATTTAAGTACTTTTGCTAGACAGAAGAGTAAATGAAACCAAGGTTATTAAAAATCCTCTAAAAAAAAAGAAAGATCTTTACGGAAGCTCTAATTTATACTTTGCTTCACTGTGGATTTATTTGTCAAAGCAGGCACGCAAACAGAACTTGTGGACTGGAAAGAAGTGATGAAGGTGCCTGAGTCTGAACTAGGATTCATGATTTGCTGCTGTTAGAGTTAGATTAGACTGCTTCTTTGTTTCAGGTACTTTCACTTATTTTCCATGCTGCCTGTATAACAGGATGTTATTGATACATATTTTAAATGTCTAAAAGGATCATAATGACTGCATATGCTAAATACAACTGAAATGTATGTTTAAAATTATTTCCATAGTTTTGCATTGATTTATGTGGGCCAATTTTAACTGAAAGCTCAGCAAAATACTGAGTGTACTCATTCACTATTTTTCCTCTTGCTATACCATTTCACTACCCATTCTGCTGCTGTTCTTCGAACAAGAACACTTTCCCTTGGAAACTACTCTGGTGTTATTAAAATATTACACTAAGTCTGCTGTTTGCAGTTGATTTGTAGTTGCTTGCCCATTAAACAAAGTTGTTCCACAATGATGGACTGTTTCCTTCAGATGACATCAAGGAAAGCTTCGTATCCTAATGATTTGTTTGTCTTCATGGCTGTGTGTAAAAGGCTGTACTGCACTTGTACCATTAGACACTCTCAGTTTGGTATTTTCAGAACCCTGTAGAAGTGGATTTTAAACAAATGAACAGAGCAGATGGTATACAGGGGAACCTTTGGTAGGCCAAGAAATGAAATCAAAGTTTCCCGAGTTCCAGGATGAACCCTACGCAGGGACTGATTTTCCATCACTAGGAAATTTAATAGTAAATTGCTGATGCACAACATATTGTAGAATGTCCTAAGTATGCAGAATATTCATAGAAAAAGTGTATACTGTAGAGCGAGATCTGCAACGTGTACTCTATGCTTGTTAGCACATATTTTAGACAAGGGGCTTAGGCTTGCTTTGAGATGATCAACCCTGATGGTGCTGAATATAAAAATGTCAGTATAATTAGTCATCTCCAGCAGAAAATGATTTTTGCCATTTTATTTTTGCTGTGTGGAGGAGGGGATGAACTGGTTTTCAGTTGCTCTCCATCATTTAGGTTTTCTAATTTTGCCTTTGACTGGGAACACTTAGCAGTGACTTTTTTCCATTTTGTATTCAGGGATGGGCTATTTTATAAGACAAATCTTAACTAAAGAAATGCCCTGATGAGCCAGTGTGAACCAGTGGTAGCTCAGAAAAAGCTGTTCCTTGACTGATGCTCAGGAACAGAACACAGAGCCATAGATGGTTAGGATATAAAGTGAGCTATCTAGGCTATTCTACTGCTAATCCAGAGTGTCTCTATTAAGCTGTACAGGTGTTCACAGTAGAGACTTCACATTAAATATTCTGAATAAGGCACATACATATGAACAGATTCTGTTTCTGCGTAAGTGCAACTACAAGAAAATAGTGTCATGCACATTTAAGGTGGTGTCCACAAACAGACAGTTGTTCTGATCCTTTCCTTAGTTGAATCACCATAAAAATTCTCAAAAGATACTCGCATGCAATCATAGCTAGGCAAGATAGTGTAATTTAAATGTACAGTTGCCATCACGAGTAATGTGTATGGGTTGTATAACCATTGGGAAACCTCAGATTTTCAATTTCCCTTGGAATGTGTTCATTATTAGAAGGTATTACCAGAGTATTGTTTGTTGTAAGAGAAGAAAATCCTGTTCAAGTTTTTAATGAATCTCTTGAGAGATTCATCAGATTTACAGGTTAAAAAAGCTGTAAACATTCTGCTGGGAGTAGTCATTAAAGAGAAGATGAATGTGAGTTATCTGTGCATTTCTTTTGAAACAGAAACCCTGAAGATGATTTACAAACCAAAAAGCTGTTTCTCTTTAACTGGTCTGTACTGCTGCATTATGTAACGAAATGCAAAGTACGATTAAAAGTAAGTTTGTTTGCAAGATGAGAAGCAGTTTCACTATTTTGTCTGAAGACTTTTACAGGGAAGACAGCACTGAGCTGAATTTGAAGGGAAGAAGCCCGAGACTAGCATTTCCTTAATTTCTAGATTAGAAAAAGCATTGCAGCAGAAGGAAAAAAACCCTTTACTGCAGTTAAACAACTTAGAGACCTTATGAAAATTAAATAAAAATTAATTAATAAAAGGCCTGTAGATTAAAAGAATAAATTCCTAAAAACTCAGCTCAATCCTCTGGTGAGTTACTTTTTTTGTAAATCAAGAAGTGCCAGCGCAGGACTGCTAAAAGGCTTGCTCTTCACCAAGCACTTCATACCCTCGATTGCTCACTCAAGCTTGACTGCACCAGCAGCATGCTAGTAAAACCTCATCATTTGTGATGAAACAGTTTGTTTAATCCTTTTTTTTTTTCATCTGAAGTATTACAGATGCAGTGAAGGGAACAGTTTTGAATATACTGATAAAAGAGAAAATGCAGGTATCTATTTCTAAACTAATGAATCAAAAATGGTTGCTTCAAAGTTCTAGATCAGTCATCTAAGATTCCTCTCAACACCTTTTTGTGGTTAGTATCTCCTGCTGCTTCAGAAAGCTCTAGATCTGCCATGAAGAAGACAGCTTGTTTGTTAGGAGGAATTTTGGCATTAGTTTTGTTTTGTTGGTGTAGCTCTTCAATGAAGCAGAAATGCACTGAAAACTTGGATAACAACGGAACGTGAACTGTGTCCTAACCGCATCTGTTGAACATAACAACAGTAGTTTCACATTCATTCAGCTTTCCAAGAGGTCACACCCTTTGCAAATAATATGCATAGCAAACTGCTGTATTCACAGAGCCTCATCATTATGAATAGCATGAATTTCAGCTGACACTGCCATTCACAACAGGATTCTACCAGGTCGGTACATAACTGTGAATCTGGTCTTACCGTCACACTGGAAATGTTTGGGATTCCAACATAAAATCACAGTGATACCAAGAGTAGTGGTACTTCTGCTGAATTTTCTTAATTTTTTTAGTATTTTCTAAAGAATACACTGAGTATGTCTTTCAATGTATGTGTATGGATGGGTTTCTTACATATACGCATGAACCTGCTGTGGTCATAAAAGTCATAACTTATGTCCTTGGTCTGAATAAACATTGGGTTTACAGGTTTTGAACAAGCTTCTTCAGGAAGCAGTCCCAGTAAAATTAATCTCTGATTGGAAATACCCATGTGCAGAAGCCTCTTCAGAAGAGTTCAGTCATGGCATTTGTAACAGTGCAAATGACAATGGAGGTAAAAATACAAGAATAAGGACATTAAGTCCACTCTAGCTTAATACTCAAATATCACAAAACGTAAAGGAATGTACTCGTTCATGCTGAATAATTTTTTGCAATGTAGCCCACTGGTGATTAATGGAGGGTCTTGTGACATGTTTTCTAGTGTTTGAGTATGTCTTAAATATTAGCGTTGCAGAATGTTAGATCTTACGTTCTTCACATTTCCTTTTTACATGAATGTACACTTGGCCTGTAGTTTCTCTAGATGACTGGAGAGCATTTTGCCAGTTTTCATGTATTCACTGTCCACTGCTACCTTTCTGTGCCTGTTTGTCTCCCACAACTTCTACTTTTCCCACAGATGCAGGCCCAAAAGCAACATGTCTTCTTATGAAAGCAATGGGTTCCAAATGATGATTTGACATCCTGTGACTATTTCCTTCACAAAGGCTTGCAAGGTTTTAGGAAAAATGCCAGCTACTGCACAGAGAGTTTGGCTCTCACAGCCCAGTGTTAAGGTTAACAAGTTGTAAATAGCTTCATGTTGCCATTATCTCAAACCCCTGCTGCTTTCAGGACATGATGAGGACTCTAATAAGAATGCTGTTCATGGCTCATTTGGTTTTTTTCTCCCCTTCTCTCGCACAGCACTTCCTGAAGAGTAAGCTTTAAAAGTTGGATGGCTTGTGATGCGGTCTTGATGCAATTCGTTCATCTTAGTGACCAGTATGTTACTGATAGAACTCTAACAAACAGATCACTTAGATGAGGGGAAAAAAAACAAACTGAACTATTCATAGGAAGGAATCTGTAATTGTGGATTTTTTCCCAACAAAACTAAAGACAGTGTTAAGAGAGATGAATATATTTACAGTATCTAGTGTAAACATTCATATATGTATAAGATTTTTTTACAGCTATATAAGTGTGCACATCTTGATTGATGTCTGTTGAGCTGTGCTGACTTACAAAAATACATGGATTGTATCTATCATGTCACTCCAAGTTACAGTATCTCTGTTTTTCAGACATATATAAAAATTCAGCTTGGTGTATTTAATGAAACCAAATATTTTCAGTGCTTAAGACCTGCTTGCTTTGCTTTGAGAATTTCTAATGTATTAACTTAGGCATGTATGCTCAGTCAAGCAGCCACCTTTGGAAAAAGGTTGGTAAATGAATCCTTATTAGTATTATTTGTAATGAAACATCAGTGTGAATTTGACACCAATCCAGGAATACTTAGTATATTGAAGTTTGGAATGCTACATGATAATTTCTTTCCAAAAGCAAGCACCAACACATGATCATTAAAGAAACATTAGACTTGGATATACTGGGAAAGAACTGAAGCTTGATGACACTTACCTATTAGTATTTTCTGGCTGAAAATGCAGAAAACCCTCGTATGATTTGATCTGAAGAAGAGTGAAAAGTGTTCCAAGTAGACATAAAATAATAATAATACTAACAGCAGTACTACACCAGGAGCACTGGTGGCAGTACTACTCAAAGAGACTACCCAAGCAGGAGCAACAACATTCTCATGAGATGACTTTTCACAGGAGTTTCTAATGTATCGGAGTAAGAAAAAGAAAATAAATGAGGCAAACCTCAGCGCATTGATTTTCTGTGTCAGGAGCTGATGATCGTTATCAATTAGTTTCTGCTAATTTTATTTTGGGTGGGAAGGAGGGTACCTTGTGTTACCTCGGAGCACTGTGTCATGCTGCTGCCTAAGGTATGTCAGACCCTGCCTTGAGCCCACTAAAGTTACAATGGAGCTGAAAAGAGCCACCTATGTAGGAAAGAATTAGACAAGAGTCCTAGAGGAAAATTTTGTAGCCATGAAGACATGGCTGCAGAAGTACATGGTCGAAACACCTAAGTACTGAAGATGAATATGCTGCAACACCAAGGCAAAGTGCCAGGATGAAGGGAAAGTGTTCAAAGATGCTATGGCATTGGAGCCTTGCAATAAAGAGAAGCTTTGAGGCAAGACACTGAAGTACTGAGCAAAATATCAAAAAGCCTGAGACATTTTGCCAAGTTAGCAGAGAACAAGAACCGGGGCATACATTAAATTCTCATGGAGAAGCACCCAAGTGCTGAAGGAAATGCTAAAATGCTCAGATAAAATTGACGGTTCTAATGCAGAATGCTTAACAGGGAAAAGCAAAAGTGAGTTGAGTAGCTTCAAACTGAATGGCTGAACAGATGAACCATGGCAGTAGTCAAATTAGTTCATTTTTTTAAAACTAAGTTTTTTTGGAAGCTGATGTTATGATTCAGGCTGGGTTTGACTGGTACTCTGCTTACAGCAACACCGAATGATTTAATGGTGTTTGGGGACAAATGGGAGACTTTTTGCAAAGCGATAGTTATTCTAACACAGAAGACTATTGGGTTTTTACTATAGAGCAAAGTTATGTAAGGGATGCAGAAGCGCACCCTTCACAGTATTGCTGTGTATAAAATGCAAAGGGGGAAATTACTTTGGTAAAAATGCTACTTTGGAGGCTTGAAATTTACAAAATACTACCCAATGACACCAACATGCCTTAAGATCAAAGACTTGTTTAATAGCTCTATGACATGTTGGCAGTTTTATAGGATATGAATCCTACTGCTGAAGATCTTCAGGAAAGGTTACCCTAAGTCACACCCATCTAATTTCATTTCTGCAAAGGGAATGCATGGTACTTCAATAAAAGGGACTTGGTTTTAATATAGAGGAAGTGTACAGTTTCCTCAGTATTCAGCTCACTTGCTAGTCATGTCTTTTTTGCCAGTATGTGTTTATTTTAGAAGTAGGAAGGGGACTGTAAGGTAGATGGTGTCCTGTGACTGGTGTGGAGATTTGCTGAAGGGAAATGAGATGCAAGTTTTAGCAGAGCAGAAGACACTGCCCTACTAGGTTATTTTCAGGCAAAATGTGATGAAACTGTAGAAAGGGGGAAAAGGGTATAAAATTGCAGACTCAACTCAACCCGAAGTAAACTTGTCTCACTCTAATAATGGTTGAAGAACCAGAGTGATGACAATTTCTGTGTGAAATTGTATCTATGTAAAGTAATGCATGTTTGTCATAGTTCAGTGCACCTTGAAAGGAAATATGGTGCATACGATATGCATGTTGTTGTCCATGGAGTTGGTAAGATGCCATTTAACTCTGCATTTCTGTTCATTAGAGATTGCTCTGCTCTCAGCTGTATAAAATATTGCTTTAGGTAGGGACTGCCAGCGATACTTTCTTGATTGTTGCAGAGCTTTTCCATAAATAAAAGATTTTTAGTATGATGCTAAGAGACAGGTTTTTCTTTTTTATTGTGAGGGGGTTTACAGTTCTGATTAGTGTGTCTATTATCATATCACATAAATACGACCTCACCTGATAAGACCAGTGTTGTTTCACTTTTCTTCACCTGTTTGTTCAGATAGCAAATGACATCTGCTTCCAGAGTATACAGCATCTTGTGTTCTCTGCAGGTTCTGACAGATTGATTGCAACAGAACATAGATGAATGCATTTTCCTTGCACATTCAATATGAAATATGGAAAATATATTTTGATTACCATCTTCCACAATGGCCTCTTCCTGGAATAACAGGAGTGATGCCTAGTGCAAGGTTTAAAAATGTTCAGAGGCTAAATCACACAGATGTGAACAGAAGGATCCATCAGCTTGGAAAAGAATGATCCTGGAGCAGCCAAAATTTCCCCTTTACCCTTTAAGTGTCTGCAACATTGGTCTGTAGCACTGAACACACTGTAACTCCATAGGCATTGGAAATTTGTGGGAGAATTACTGGAGATTCAGAACAAAATTTGTCCATGATCCAAGTGTGTCTTGGGCAAATACAGTGTGCTGGAAACTTGGGAAGAGTGTGCATTATGTAACCAGGCTCAGCTTCACAGTCGATTTAGGAAAAATGACATTTTGCTTCCCAGAATGATATCTGGGTAAAGAAATTTTGTCTTGATCAAATGCAGCAGCTGTTGCAGTTTATATTCAAGTGTGATGCAAATCAAGCCCCCGTTTCTGCTCTGTTCCATTCTGCCGGTTGTTGTTTCTTTATTTTCCAGAGAACCGGCCTGTGATTTGACCTCAGAAATTATGAATGATAAAAACCCCCCAAAATTATACAAGTTTTGGAAAATTGCAATGACACATATAAACAATTTAAAAATACTTAAGTGATGAATCTGTGTTGTAACAGCCAGCTGCAGAGTACTTATAACTGGAGTATGTTAAACCATTTAAATATTGCAAACATTATGTACAACAGATCTTGTACTAATTCATTATGAAAACAGCAATTTCATTTAATCATTTATTAGCTATTTATAAGGTGTCTGCATATTAAGTACGCATACAGATTGTTGTTCAACCTGGCGACCAGTATAATGACTGCTTAAGTGTCACCCGTGTGTAATCACTAGCAATTGTTTTGGGTGATTACTGTTCTGAACTACTAGTTACTGTCACGATTGTGTGGTTCTGATAACAGGTATCTGCGATAAAGTAAATGAGGTTTTTGACCCCCTAAAAGGAGAAAACTTCCAACAGATTCCTCAAAAAAATGCTCAAATTTTAATGTAAGTAATTAATTCCTCATTTCTCTTCACTTCTGGAACGTATATTTACCGCTGTCATAATACTGACAGTGAAGCAGGTTGCCCAGAAACCCTGTAAAATCTCTGCCTGTAGAGGTTTTTAAGATCCAACTGGCCAAAGCCTGAAGCAATCTGGTCTGAATTTAGCACTGACACATATTTGAGCAGGAGACTGGACTACAGCCCTTTGAAGGACCCTTCCAACATCAACAATTCAAGGACTTCCTATGAAGTGTGGAACTAAGCAGAATGCTATCAGTTATCTGTTATGTTTGCATCATCCTACTCATCTGATGATTAAACCTCATAATGATTAAATCATCATCATCATTTGATGATGATTTAAGAACCTAAGTCAAGAATTTGCTACCAAAGTTAAAAATATCCAAGGATTTAGGCTACAAAATCCTTAGTAGCCTCGAGCATGACTCTTATCCATGTCCCATTAATATTTACTATTTTGGAAATAGTATTGTATATCTTTCACAAATTGCACAGATCTTAGCTTGAGCTCTAAATAGCTTTACAGCACAATGTCAAATGCTAATTCCAGAGTGTGCACTAAAGTATGTCTAGATTGAATATGACTTAGTAATAATTCTCAGAGAATGTTAGAATTCTTATTAACAGGATTATTTATCACATCTAGTCTTACTCTTAAAATGAGTATGTGAAGTTTGGAAGAGACCTTGTAGGGCTTAACAATTTTGAACCATGCTACTGCAAAATTGCTACCAAACATATCTCACTATATAGTCCTGTTTGTGTATGTACTTACAGACTATTCAAACCTTAAGAAGTGTGGGAAAGGGATAAGATTTTGTTGCAATAATAATGTTCACACACACCTCAAAAATTCCATGGTTTATTTTTCCTTTCCCAAGTAGATAAGTATAAAAATTCCTCTTTGCCAGCATAAGACTTGATAAACTACCGAAGATTTCAAAACTCCAGCAGATTCCCGTACTGACACATCACTTTGTTCTTTCGACTTGAAACTCTTAGATGCAAATATTTAGCACTGAGGTATTTAAGGTTAGCTACACTAGGCATTTCTTGTGAGGTGAACAGACTCTCACAGACGGTGACAATGTGAATTATTCACTGAGGTATTTGGTATTGTTTGTGATGCTATATGAAAATGCACCTGCATTAGCTTCATTCTTTTAAATATCTATATTGTTGCCATTTGAGTTAAAACTGAGGCTACAGCTTGTTGTAAATGTCTGTATTCATGTCTTTGATCTATAGCTGCATACATAGAGATTTATGAGAGAGGTTTCTTTTTGAAACCAATTTTATTTTCAATCGTGAGAGTGAAATTTCCCTCTCTAGGCACTTCAAACTGGAAAAAAAAAAGAAGCCTGTTTAAAAGAAAGACAGTGACAAAAGTCAGCAATTGATAAAGTTAAATTGGAGATAAGGAAAACTGTGAAAAGCCAGAATCTTAAGTCACGCATCAGTACATGTGGACCCAGTATGGCATTCAATCAAAATGAATATTGTTTGAGTGCCAGTGATTGAGTGTAAGGTATTTCAGGAATTAATGACAGACCGAAACTGCTAGTTTGCAGTCATCAGGAGAATTCATCTGGCTATTAATTGCCAGGAATACCTGCAATGAAATCTTCATTGCTACTAGAATTTGGAACTGATGGAGAAAATGATATAGATTCTTTTTGCATAACAGACATTCATTTGTTGTTTATCCATTTCTCAGTGTTTGATCCTATCACCTAAAAGTGCTTCCAGAAATAGAAGAGAGGAAGGAAATTATCCAAAATTATCTACAAGGGTTTGTACAAAGTACTGCTTTTGCTGCTGCCTAAGAGAAACATGCCAGTTACAGGCATCAGTGACTGAACTACCAAAACCAACATAAACCCAAGAAGAACTCAGCAATGGCAATTGCCAAATAAAGGACAGCACATTAAAAAAAAAGGAAAGCTTCATAAAAGTATTTGTATATCAACTTGCCTGGCACCCCAAAGACAGCTTTTGCGGAGAAGTAACATCAGTTTATATATAGGTATTCTGAAAATGGAGATTGACATGAACACACACATAGCCTGCTTGTCCGGCCATTTATGTTCTTTTTATACCAGTGCACTTACACTAACTTAAATGAAATTACATCTTGATGAAATATGAAATTAAACTGTCTTTAATGTTACTTTGTCTAATATTAACTTCCAGAAACCCATTACCAGAGGTTTAGAATGAGCTGTTCCTTGAATGTGTGACTGCAGTGAATTCTAACACTTTGCTGTGAAAATTATGTACCGAAAATCCCAGAATACTGAGTACTCAGGACCGAGTACTGAGATCCTGAAAGTGCAGTACGTGATAGACCATTTCTGAGTAGCAGAATTGGCAACCAGCGTCCAATCCAGTTTCAGTGAGCACGGAAGCCAATAAGCTAAGTTATGAACTTGTATTCTTCACAAAGCAAATCAAAGAGAGGAGAAATCACATTTGTTAGTTTAACAGACCTTGGAAAGCTCTTGCTTCCATAGTGCAGCCTGATTCTGTGTTATCATGTGAATATCCTTTTATATGCCACTAACAAAGTAATCTCTCTAAATTCCTTTTCAATTTATGCTTAACCATGCTGATTTGCATGCACATAGAAAAGGAAATGAGAAACTTTTAAACCAAAATCTATATTCTTAGAACTTGATATTCAGGCTCATTTTTATGCATGGAATTCCCGTTAAGATTACTGGAAGATTTACCTACAAATCTTCCATCCTGGAAGAGTGATTAAATTCCCAAAGTTTTAAGAGAAATAAGAAAACTGTATCTTGCTTTTCACTTGTCAGTTAATGCTAATGAGAAGCATGTGTAACTACACTCTTGTATGTTTAAATTGACCAAAAGGTCCGTGTGAAGCTGATTTGAAAGCTAGAGTTGGAGAAGAATCCATGAGTTATTCATGTCTCAGAGGAAATACTTTTTGGTTTGACTTCTGCTTCAGCTGCTGAATAATTTTTCCATTTTATTTTCCTGCAGGAAAACCACCTTTAATAAGAACGTGAATCCATGTGAATGTGTGTAGAGTAGATTAATTGCATGGGTATCAACTAAAATAAGTCTCATGTTTCCTAAAACCATTTAGATAACAAGACTTTGTCTTTTAAGGCTGCTCTTCAATATAAAGAGTTATACCTTCTGTTGGAACTACTGGCTAATCTGAATATCGAGTCAGTCACATAAGTGTGATGTAGCAAAAAATTTCTGTTCCTATTTAAATTAAAATACATTGCAAGCAACACACCCAACTGCAGAATGTCCCAGAATATTGCTCCATTTTCTGTTTCTAGTGTAGCAGCACAGAATGATTTATTTCCAAGTTTCACCACCACTCTCTAACTTGTGGCAAACATTTGTTGCATCATTTTGCCAGATACATTATACCAGAGGACTTGAATTAATAGAGGCATCTTAGTGTGGTGGTGATGAAAAGCCCAAAGAAAGATCTGCTTATTTAGTCTGAGCTGCTATACAGTAATATACTGTGCACTGTACACTGTGCAGCTGTTTCAATCTATATGGTGAATCCAAGCAAGTGTAGAAGGAATAAAACTGGAAGAATACTGAGAAACAGCTATTGAGATTGTGGTACTGGAGCATGAATGGCTGTATTTTTTTATCTGGGAGACTTAGAAGAATCTTTGTTGATCACTGCATGTTCTTTTCTTTATATTATTTCTAAGTTTTGAATCCTGTGGAGTCACTGTAAACATTTATTTAGGAATGACCAAAACCAATAAATAAGGAGGAAATAAATATTTCTTAAATTGTCTTTTTTTTTCAGATAAATTCAATAACCTGTATTTTGTTTTAAATGATTTAAATTAGTTTATTTTCTGATAGTTATGACTCAGCACAGCAAATATTCTCTCTGACATAAATAATACTGGAGTAAAATCACAAGTTTGGAAATGAAAGTTATTTGATGTTTAGAATTTATAGATAATTAAAAAGTTCTCACCAGGATTGATTGCTAAAGGTGGTGTTCAAAAATAAATACACGGTTCTGGCTTGAAGAGTCTACAAAGTGAGTGCAGTGCATAACTTTATTCCTGGAAAACAGGTATGAAGTGAAAGCAGATACATGCCTCCTGTGCTTTTTCTGGTCCTGACATGAAAAGAATTACTGTAGGTTTCATAATTCTGCATTATTACATCCTTAGCAATATGGAAAGGAAAAATCTAATAAAAATAAAAATAAATCTAGAAGATGATATTACATTTAAATGCAAAATCTGCCCTTTCTAGGTAACTCCAAAGAAAATACTGGTGAAGCAGGATTTTGATCTTATTGACTACTTACGCATTGGCAACACACAACTCAGAAAGTGCCAGAAACCTACCACAGAGATCCTTAGAAAATGTGTGAATGCAGTACCAGTGTTTCAGAATAATATTTTTGTTGATAAGGGATGAGGCACTCGCAGTACGTTCATTTTTATGCAGTCATCCTATTTTTTGACATATACTGATAATTTGAACTAATGCCTTGTGAAAGGGCATTTTCTTTGATGAACTTGTTAAATGCATTTGCTACTTTGATATCAAAGGGGCTGCTCTGACCTGTAAGTGCCAAGCACTCAAATCAAGCATAAGGCAGGCTGAGGGTACCTGTGTGAATACTGACATGTTAATGGTAAAGGGATAATGAAGGAATATGCCATACAGTTGCCATCTGACTGATAAACTACCTTTTTGCTATTATTTTTATAAATTGAAGCTAGGCTTCATTAAATATCATACTTCTGATATCACATATTTATCATAGATTTTAAAGGCACAAAGACTCAAATGTTTTACTATTTTTGCATTATTTGTGCTATATTCAGCTTTGATGTATTTTTGAAAATCTTTGATAAAATATTTTACCTACAGTTGTTTTGACTGTTTTCCATTCAGATAAACTACAGGCTTTGCACAGAAAAGAACTTTCTGACATATAAAAAGCTATGTAGTTCTTTCCAGAATTCAGATTCCTAGTGTAGCTTCTATTGTATGATTGTTCAGATGCAGCTGGATATTGCAGATGACAGTAACATCGAGGGGCACTTTTGTTTGTTGCTCCTATGTAGCACATTAGTATGTCTGGTTACACTAATTCTGAATTGCTCTGGCAACCGGACAGCTGGGAATGTCATCAAGAATTGCAGGTACTTGTTGGCAGAGTAGAAGAGTTTGATCATTATAAACATCTTCATTTTTACCTTTTCAGTTAATGCCTAATTCCTCCTGCTTGCATTTTTCTTGACTTCCTCATTATCTGTAGTTTTGTTTCACCTAGAAATGAGGGATCGAGCCATTAAATTTACAGCAAAAAAGCACTCCAGATTAAAAAGGAAAGAAGAAAAGAGAAAATGTAATTGGTATAAAAGTTGTATAAATTAAGTTTCTTATTATTTTTCTTTAAATAATGAATTATTCAGTATTTTGGTGTTAATAATTTAACAGAACCCAAAGTAAGATATCAGCAGGACATATGTGGGGTGGGTGGTAGTTCAAGTTTGATCTAAAAGGCTTGCCTTTGTACTGAAGTTGGGTTGAAGCTTTGATCTATTTATAATGAGTATTCTAAGGGTTTACTAATTATTTTAAACCTGAAGAGAATCTCATAGTCCATTTTTCAGTTGGAAAGGAACCAAAAATAAACCTTGCTGGAAGGTAAAGGCACAAAGTCATAAAGTTCAGGCACGTTTTTTAAAGTTAAAGCCCGACTGCCTATTGGCTATAATTTCTGAGAAGTTTTGGGGAAAATGCATTTTCTGTTTCTTTTTTCATTTTGTAGCATAAGGAAATTTCCTGACGTACTTCTGACTAGAGGTATGGCACCCTTTGTATATTCCATCCATTTTAAAAGTTTGTAGCCATAAATGTGAAATGCAGAAAAAATCCTTTGTTTTGTTTGGAATTACATTTAGACTAAATAAGTATCAATTTCATTTCCCTACCACATTGAATCTCTTACCAAACTAAATAAACATACTTGTTTATGAGAAATTGTGGGATGGCAATCCATTTATCAGGGGAAACTATACAAAATGTTCATGATTCTACACAAATACAACTTTAAAAATAAATAGGAATTTATCACTGCTTAGAACATTGCTTATGATTTGAGAGGTTTCCTTGGAATCCTGATACTTGTGCCTGATCCATATTTAATTCCTTCTTCAAAGGCAATATTCTTATTCCACTATGCTACAGTTTTTGTACAATGATTTTGTCATTCCTCCGTGGAAAAGCTTTCTTTGAGATTTTCAGATACACAGAGCACAAATATAATTTTCTAAGGTGCTCATTCTGGAACAGCAGTGACAGTAATCAAGTGGACATACCAGAGTCCTTTATATCTACAAGCACTGCAGCATGCAAGCTACACAGCTGTAACAGCTGGAAATTTTCATTGTGTTTGAGGGTTCCTATAAATATTCCTCAAAGCACTAGTAACAAGGCTAGGAAATTGATATGTTTGCATCACAGAAAGCAGAAATTCATATAAAGCAGTTCTGTGAGTTCTGGCTTTGCATCCGTCATTTATAAATCTGGAAGATGTGGAAGGTATTTGTTTTATGCAGTCATTACTTTAACTTACTTGATGGTGAAGATGAATACTTTCTCTGACTGAAAACACATACTCTAGTAACAAATACTGCGGCATTGCTCCTGAACATAAAATGGTGTGCCTCATGATGCTATTAAGTGCTATTTATATCATGTGAGAAATACTTTTTCCCCCATTTACTAGGAAATTTTCCAGTTTTCAAGCAGTACTGACTAGTTTAATGAATCTATAATACATACAAAATACTTTCTTCCTCCCTTGAATCAGTATTTGGGATTAAAGGTGAACCTCTTTTCATGGTTCAAATAATTTTCATTAGCAGAAAGGAAAAAACATGCCCAATAAGCCTTCTACTGCAAAGAATTATTTAAAATCATTCTGAGGAGCAATTTTTGCCTTTTCAATTATGCAAATGCTCATCAAGTTTTTGTCTTTGGTAATCTTTGGCTGATATTAAAAAACTGACACAGACTTCTTGACCTGACACAAATGTAATAGCTGTGACGGTTTTTTGTACCTTTATCCTAGCACAAGATTAAAGAAATGAAAGTACTGCATTCCACAAATCAAGCTCACTCTTACACCTGTATCTTATCCTTGAGATTAAATTTTTATAGACTCATAGAATAATTCACATAGGAAGGAACCTTGGGAGTTTCTAGTCCAACCTCCTGCTCAGAGCAATGTCAGCACTGAATTCAGCTCTGGTTGCTTTAGGCTTTGTCCAGTCAGATCTTAACCTGCACAGAGAGATTTCACAGCCTCTCTGGGCAACCTGCTCCAATGCTTAATTATTCCAAGAGATGATTTTTGCCATAATATCCAGGCAGAACCTTCTCCGTTTCAGTTTATGAGCCTGTCTCTTGTTCTTTCACTGTGCACCTCACTAAAGCGCTTGGCTTTGTCCTCCTGGGATTTTTCCTATGCTGGAAGTTCCTTTCTTCCTTGAACTTTGTATCTTTAGGCAAAGACCTTTTCCCTAAATACAGAGAGGCAAAGTTTCTAGTATCTGTCTTCACTTTCATGTCCTGTCTGTGTCTTTTTGTACTGCAGCTCAGTCATAAGCTTCCTGTGAAACCAAGCAGGTCTGCTGGTATGTCTGCTAGTTTTCCTGAGTTATTGGAATGAAGTGATGTGCTTGCAGAGGGTTTGCTAGCTTTCTTCAGCTCCTTTTCCTTTCAGAGCTGCCTCACACAGGATCTCACCCACCCAAAAGAAATCCCTGTCTAAGCTGAAGTCTGTCCTCTGGAAGTCCAGGGTCTGTACTCTGCTACTTGCCTTTCTTTGTCTCAGGATCTTGACTGACTATCCCTAGTCTGACCAGCAGATCCAGTAGTGTGTTAGGTACTCCTATATGACTGTTTGGTTCTGTTGGCATGGGAGCCAGAAGGATACTTTTCTTAAACTATTTCTTTAAGGGCTAATTTCAGAGCTTCATTATCCATCCAGCTGTTCTAACAGCAACCTATATATCTAACGAATCTAGTTGCAAGAAGATCCCTCTTCCACATTGTGGAAACACCTGGAAATGGACTTTCTGCAATGACTTTGTTCAATCACCATTTTAATGTAGTTCTTAAAATGCTATATTTTAAAAAAAAAAAACTTAACAAAAAGAGTGAGTTTTTCAAAGAAATCAAGAATATCATAGCTGATTAACCATGTTTATCATTATATTTTTATCTATAACTAGACTTCTAGACTGCTCTAACTCATCAAATAGGATATGGGAATCTCTTAATTAACACACTTGTATAACTAGACACATTTTACTACATTCAGTGAGGTGTAGCTATTTCATGGTAATTAATTAGAGATTGATCATTTAGGAATTTGTCACCGGGACCAAGATGCAATGGCTAATGAGACTGCTTGTTACAAATTCAAACGAATCCAGATCTAAGTGGAAAGTATACAGCAAAAGATATCAGACTTAGACCTAACCGATCACTTAATTAGCTGTGCCAAGTAAAAAGCTGATAATGAAAAAGATCTTTAACTGTTTACTCACAGTATTTCACTTCCAAGGTACTGTATTTTAAAGCCATTTAACACATGAGCGTTATACAAGCCCATGACTACGCATTACAGCAAATAGAGTTACTCATTGTCATCAAATTTAGCATTTGGGGGACAAAATTTGTAATGCATAATATTAGAGATACTTTAGTGCCTCTTAGACCACAGAATTTTTGCTATGCAAATATTTTGGACTGTATATTTTGGTACAAGATCAGAAATACCATAACAATGAAACTCTCACAATGTCAAAATTAGCACTGACTCCAATTGAATGAGGGCAATGGAAGTCTTGTCCAAGTTAATGGAATGTCAATACAAATCAAAATAATATAGTACGTGGCTGTACTATTCTTTAAAATTAATTATATTTCAACGCCATTGGCTTTATTTGGATTATACTGAGGTAGGCTCCGGTTTGTTTATTTAAAATAATTTTGTATAAAACCCAGGAAGAAGACTGGACGAACGGGGCTTCCATTTTTTGCTAAGGGAAAAAATGTTTTTCTTTCATTCATTTTTTCAATCCTTTGTTTTACTGAAATCAGTGGAAGAGAAGAGCTTTAAAGCGCATAAAATCCTGTCTGAATGACATGCAACCAGAAACCATATATGCTAAACCACAGTGCCGAGGAATCACAGTTAATTGGGTAAAAAGCACACTGAATTTTAATTTCTTGTGACTAATCCTAGAACTGATGAGTCCAGACACATTATAGGAATCTACTTGCTAAATAACATACAGTGAAACTGAGTTTTTTCTTCTCTGCTGTTTATTTTTCCCAACATCACTGACATGTAGAAATGGACATATGGCTTGCAGCTTGTACATATTTTCCTTCGGCTTGTGTTAATTTGAGTCTGAACAACAAATAAATACATAGTATATAGAAGATACCAGTAGCTAGGACATATGCAAAAGCCTTAATTCAAACACATTTAGCTGTTCTAAATGTTTTAATTTGATCTTTTAAGCCACATCTGTATGTTATGTGGTGTATTCTAGTACAAGAGCAATTTTATATAGTAATATATTAAAAATATTTCTCTGTTTATAAAATCTTTAAACCCTTTTAAAATTGGGAAATTCAGAAAGAACTGAGTATATTTCTCATTATTTGACATAATAAAAATACTTATGGCTGACAACAAAATGGGGGGGGGGGGAAAGAGTAAGAGGAGGAAGAGGAGGAGGAGGGGAGGTGGGGAAAAGAGAGACAGATGTACCAGCAATGACTGCAAGTGTAAGCAAAGGTATACAAATAACTTTTCAAAGCCCAGCTGCTTTCTCTCAGTATTTACCATGGTTAAGCTCCCTGAAGGCTGCCATAATTAGTTTTCTCCCTTACAAGTAATTATAAGCACCTGCAATTTAAAAAAATATTTGTGTCTGAGATCTGATCCCTCAGGTATTTTCTTTTAGAACCTTCCTCATTTGCTCTTAGAAGTTCTTTTCCACTAACTTTTACTCTAGGGATACTTTAAAGGGAATGAAATGTTCCTCTTTACTTTTAAAACCTGGTGAGACCTGAAACAATGCTGACAATGTTTTTCCTTCCCATGATCATTTTGGAGTGAATGTCATAGGTTCAGGATGGGTGATTACTACCAGAGAAGACAGGGAGGTGAGATCTACATAGGGTATGCTCAGACCAAGGGCAGCCTTGACAGGGTTTCACATGGATCACATTCAAGTCCTTTGAAAATTTTGTAGCAGATGTCAACAATGTAAGGGTCCCTATTAATTGCTTTCCCTAGTTCACTCCATGATGGCCACATATTTTAAAGTAATTAGAATGTAACCAGAAATATAGTGGTATGGCTGCATCGAAACTGTCCTGTTCCAGATCCTTGAATCAGACCCTTGTGATACACGGTGTCTAACTGATGTTTTCTTTCAAAACTCTGTCCTGGGGACAGCTCTTAGGAGCTCTTCAGTGACAGATGAATTTCGCAAGTAACTGGATCTTAAGTTTAAGATTTTTTGTTAAGGGATGGTCAACACTTGGGTGACATGGTTTAGTGGGAGGTGTCCCTGCCCACGGCAGGGGTTTGGAACTAGATGATGTTAAGGTCCTTTCCAACCCTAATTATTCTATGATTCTATGATTAACACTTCATATTTTCTCACTGTTCTGTTTGCTCCTTCTCAAAATAGACTGTGTATCACTCTTTGGGGAATTATGTAGTACCACAGACTGGAAGATACATTAGAGATTGAAAACCCAGCATTATGTTCCTCTACTTATCCTTTTGCTTGGATGTGTTGCAGGTCAAACTCTACAGAAATTAATCTTCCATACCTGAATGTTGGCATTAACTTTAAGCTGAAAGATTTCTTCAGAAAGAATTATTTAATAGTAATTTTGCTTAATGTGAGAAACTGACAGGATAAGCCATGAAGTCTACAAAGAATTGCCCATTAATTTGACAAGCCTAAACCACTGACAATCTGATAAATGAATTTGATTCAGTTGTTATTCAAATACTGTATTGATCGTACAATGATTGTAGCATCATTTTGGTGCAGTAGACCAGTGATTAAATTTTGTGTGCTTTCCTTTTCAAAAGATATTTTGTAATTTCTGTGAGCACTGCATCACCAACACAATCTGATGGAACTGCTTCTTCATATAAACAAATTCTCAGCGACGGATACATATTCTTGAAAGTGATTTGCTTTAAAAAGTACTCTGGTTATCTGTTGTCAGATACAGTACCTACCCCTGAATTCACATGAGGGCTAGCATGTGTCCTTAGAGGACAGAGATGCGTACCTTTAAGACTTTAAACCTGTGGTAACATATAAAACACAGGACCTATAAAGACTTCCCAGGCTCTCGACAAAATGTCCACCATGTGAATTTTCTTAGTTTATGCTGATAAGGAATTCAGAGCTTTCCACTTCTGTATCCTCCTCTAGTAGACAGGAAAGCCAACTGCACAAGCTTAAAGGAGACATGGGCCCCATCTTCAGTCAGGCTGACTGACAGATAGGAGTGAACGGCTCCTGTTGTACAACTGAGAAAAAGCCTAACTGGCTCTAATTTTCATTTAAAGCTCTCCTCTAATCCCTGTTAAAGACAATGGAAACACTGTATTCTTGGAGGGCAAACACATCCACAGTTTTTAAGCTATAGCAGTTTCAGAATTTTTCTGCCTTCTATCACACATTAATACCTAAGAAAAGGTTAATTAATACCAAACCAAGAAGCACAGTATGCTTCAGGATGCCCTTCCTCTATCTTGTCATGCAAATACTTAACAAGAACGGGAATGATATAGTGCTATTTATATCAGCCCAATGCTTGGCTCAGAAATTACCCATAAAAGAAGGTCTATTCAAGGAGCAGTGCCCATTCCCTTTAAGGCCCTTTAATATTTTCAGTCAGCTCCACCTTGTTACATTTGACCTTGTTAAAAAGACTGCATTCAAACAAAGGGGAACTAATCTAGATTTCTCAACCAGAATAAAACTGAAAGCAATCACTGGCTTTTCAAAACGTGCAATGGTCTTGGCTGGATATGCTCACCTTGTAATTGTATTTTCCCAAGAGCCTTTCTCCCAAATAGGAGGTTGGGATGCTATTGTAATGTCAAATGTGACTCACTGTTACAGTTGCTATTAAAAGTTAGCAGCTGTAATTAGGGGAGAATTTTGAAGCTGCAGTGTTGTATTGTCAGTTGTAACAGCTTTTAATTATCTTATATTTTTCTTTAAAGTGATCAGCTTTGCAGAAGTTGAATGTGCTTTTATCATTTTTACTCTGGAAATGAGCTGACATGTTTAATATAATTTGGATAGAAATACTGTTACTGCAGAAAACAATTGGAATCTGTGAACTTTTTAAAGGATTTTGAACACAAGAGACAGCCATAGTGCTTAGAGGGATTTTGCCATCATCCAATTAAAATTGTCCTCCATTCTCTCTAATACCGTTCTATCTGGTCTTAAAATGCGTAAGACTAATTACATTAGCCCACAGAGGCTTTCACGGCTAATACTATTGGCCATTTCCTCAAATAGAAGAATTATACATGACTAACCACTTTGCAAATAATACCAGTGTTTCTACTGCAGGGATAGATTTGGTACATAGATATGGTGTCATTTTTACACTGCGCTTGCAGCAATCTATGGTACTTGAACTTAGAATAGATGCCAGTGCTGAAATTGCAATGCCCAATTCCATTGTGCCCTCAGCCTACTATAGCTCGTCAGGAAACCAAAATCTTTTGTTGCAATTTCTAATCTGGTCTTATGCTGAGGATAGAAAGAATAAAGACAGAGCTGTATAGATTAGCTTTATAATAGCCTTGTTATGCATGACTTCACTCCCTTGAAGTCCCTTCATTTCTATCGGAGGGGGGGAAATCAGCTTTTCAGGGAAGGATCCTGGCACTTAAGGACCAGAAAGAATGCAGCTGGTGTAGGATCTACTTGTGAAAAAGAGCCTAGGTTAGCAAATTACCCTGTGGCATGCAGCAGTCTAGAAGGAGAGATACAACTAAAGAAATACTGTACAGTATTGTCATTTTTGGCAGGCAGCATCCTTGTCAATATGCATGAGCACCCAGATGAATGAGAGAACCTGTCACCCAAGGGATGTTACACATTGATGACAACAGTCAGTCACAGGTCCTCTGCTATAACATGTAGTTAGACTATGTTCTTTTACAGCTGTCACTCTGAAAGAAAGAAAACTGCTAGGCAGTGAAGGACAAGCAGCATTGGTAGAGCAGCTATCCTTGCAGCCAATATTGATGTTTTCACTTTTTGGACCCTACTTCATAATTAATTCCTCAAGACTGGAAAAAGTGAAAATTCCTTCAGCTTCAGGAGCCCCAACAAACTTGAAAATTAATCTGCATATTATGATATTGGCCACTGCATCTCTACTAGAGACAAATTGAGCCATGATTTTTAGTTCTGGGAATGCTATCATCTCACCCCACCATGTTGGTATTAGATTGTAATGTTCATATCCAACTAAAAATCCATCATGGGAGAGATTCATGGTCATGTCATGATCTGGTTCATGTACTCTGTTTTTAATTATCCCAGATATTACTGTCTCTATTATACAGTCCCCAGATTCTCTGGAGCAGGTTTAAATAATGGTTCAGTTTGGTGGGCATTTTTTTTCCTGTTATTAATGTTTAAGTAAGGATGATGACTTTCAAATCGCAAAAGCAGATGCAACCAATCAAGCAGGTATGGCTGGGCATCCTTTATCCTTCTAATACATGACCAGTATATATCAAGAGATAGGTAATAAGACTATAAAGTTTCAGAAAGAATAGTTCCTTCTTCCTGTGAAACTCCAAAAAGGGGAATTTCATTGCTGTGAATTTAGATTTTAGATCTGAAATTTGGAAAAAAATAGATTTCATTTACCTCAGAAGGAAAGATTCTTTTTTTTCCCCAAACACATTCAGAATTTACTTCCTGTTCTAGGCAGATCTAACACCTGGGAGTATTCTGCTTCTTGTTCTCTTACTTTATTTGATTTTAATTTTTTAAATATAAATGCCCATCGGTATATAAATCAGTAGTAAATGCAGTGCATCTAAATGGTGTTGGATAGTATTGGACAGTGATATGATCACAGTCACCTACAGAATGTTCAGTATCTTGGGGGAAGAAAATCTTTTAACTGTTCCTTTGAGGTAGGTTTGAAAGTAGTGAACATTTCTCTTTAATTTTGCTTTAATGCTCAAAAGAAGTTTATTTCACTGAAATAAATGCTTTTCATTATTTCTTTTTCATATAAGCAGTGTATATATACACACATATATATACACACATAAGTCCTACACAAATTTAGAAATTGAACCAGAAGATTCAGGGTATTATATTTTCCAGACTAAATTGGTTTTTGAAAGAAATACTTAGCTTGGACTATAAGAAGTGGATGAGATATCCAGTACTGGATATACATTTCCCAGTGCTCTGGGAACCTAAGTTCCACTGAACTTCAGGAAGACTAAAGCACTGGTTCTAACTAAACCATTTGTGATCTGACTTACTATAATGGGACATGTCAAATTAGGATATTTAAAAATTAGTCTACAGAATCTGAATAAGAAAATACATTCAGTATCTTCTGATACCTTCGAACATAGCCTTTCCACAGGCTTAAAATCTCACTATTCCAAGGAAATCACTAACAATAATTTAAAATTGAGTAAAGAAAGAAGTAGTCTTTTTACTTTGAGGGAGTATTGGCTGCTTCTGGGGATTCTTCAATTTTCATTTCAGTGTACAGGAAAGCAGTGTATTGCCAAGATAAAATAGAAAGCTTAATAGCCACTGTATCTCTTGATGTTTATGGAAGCTCTGCCAACAGTCTTTAAAGAAGCTGAACTGGACTCTGAAATACTGATGCAAATGAAATTAGGAGGAAATACCCCTTGCAATGGTATAATCACATGTCATTCACACTATTAAAATACTGCACTATTCTTCTTTTTATTAGATTAAATTAGAAGTCACATGTGTCCAAGAATAATGAGAAATCTTACTTGTAGAAAAAGATGGGTATTTATTTTTTAAGCAACAGATAGAAATAATGGAAGTCTTCGGGCAGCTTGATTACTTATAAAATTAGCTTTTAAAGAAAATGATTTTATCTTTCTTAACAAAAAAAGGTGTATATCTATTCCATATTGAAAAATTTCACAGGAAACTGTCACAATCCTACTCTAGGGTAGGCAGGGGAAACTGAATCCTCTATTATTTTTGCAGAGTTGTAACATGGCAACATGATTTTGATAGCCAGTTGGCTAAGTGTACTCTTGCTTCTTGCAGAACACTTCAGGTCACTTGCTATTGTTAGGCACTAGGTGGCCTGCTTGCTAAGACATAGTAATGAACACTTACACAAAATTTGCAAAAGCAATGAGGGAAGAGTAAGTGAATGAAAATGCATCTTTAATTTCTAATAGAGAACTATGCATTTAAACTATCTGATGCAGAGTAACATATGCATGGAAATCTGCAGATTGTATAACCTACCTAAAAGCAACTTAGCACATGTTTTTTTCCTTGTCTGGCAGACAATATTTAATTCCTCTCTTTATTTTTGCTTAAGGAAGACCAGTAACTCATTCATACTTACAGCAAAAACATTCTTCTCTCACCCAGCAATGTCTTAACAGACAAAAACTATAGCTATATGTGTATCTTTTTTCCTTCTCAGTAGCATAAAAGATCAAAGTGTCCCACCGAAAGATGGGATACCTGTATGTTCTCTAAATTGTAAACTCTTACTTCTCCTAAGGGAAGTTAAAGACTGGCAAGCGCAACGTGGTAGTAGCATTTGGCTTAGAAATCTAACGGATTATTGTATTACGCTCAGAAACATGAAAGGGGTCCGTGTTATTTATTGTTTCTGAAGAGCAAACGCAACAGCTAGGAGTTGTACAGACACAATGTAACAACTAGGAGCTGTACACATACTCTCAATCTGGTCTCAGATAACAAACTATAGAAACAGTAATTAAGAATGGTAAGCACAGCAACACCTGGCTAGATTTTTTGTTCTGATTTCTAGTAACTGAAGGCTGGATGCAACCGGCGTCCTGTGCTAGTAACAAATCACAATAAGCTATATTTTTCAGCAATTTTGATGTTTTCTTTTATTGGTCTGTGACTGTTGTTAGGGTCAGTAGAAGGAGACAATGGTGACTTGAGGTGGCGGTCAGTTTGAGCTCTTGAACATGGATTTTTTTTAATTTTCTTTTTTTTTTAAAGTATCGATTTGATTTATTAAAAATGCAATAAAAGGATAATTTCAATAACAAGCCTTCATTAAAAATAGTTTTACTGTTCAATTGAATGGCTAAATAATTAACCATAGCTTTATTTGAATATAATTATTCACCTTCTTAATTTCAGGTCAAAGGCAAGACTAATGAGATAGCTGAAAATCTAATGATTATTTTATCTGTCATTGATAGAATTCTAAAATATTAGCGGTCAAGGAGAGTGCAAAGCTTTTACTGTTCTGCAGAGGCCATGTGAGAAACATTTATCTGAACCAAGGAATGGAACATAATCTGCATTCCAGGCAACACTATTTTAGTCATCAGCTTGGAAATTCATCTTGCAGATATTTTTCAGCTGATTTCCCCGAATGTCTCTGTTATCAAACAAATAAATGAACAAAGAACAGAAAGCCCCACTGCACTGATTTCTAATTGTATAAGAAAGGGTATTGTGTGGCTAGTGTCATTATTGGTTTCATTTTGTCCTGAAATCATATAAATTTAAACAATGGATTCAGATGACTGAGGATATTTTTCTAGGACAGGAAAGATATTTCAACCTGATATTTGTGTGCTTTAATCTGAGTATGAGTAGAAGACACCAGCAAATATATGACAGAATATATTGCATTCCATTAAAACATCTAATTATTTATTTTTTTCCTATAAGAAAATATTGCATCCCCATAGAAAAGAACTACAGGAACTTGTATTTTTGTGATTTGATCAAAAAGTGAATGCCTCTGTATTCCAGCCAAGTCTGAGCACGAATCTCCTGAATTGATTTTAAAGAAATCAGACTTGGCAGTATCCCTCAGGTTACAGAGAACGATTCTCCATTTAAAACAACGCAGCATCCATCCACAGTGTGTACTGAGAAATAATGTGCCTCCTCAAACTCTGTCAGACAAAGAAAAAAAATCTGTGATATGTGGCACACACAGACAGAGAAAATCCCATCGTAAGAACTCTAGAGGTAGCAGTAGGGAATGAGCTACTGATGATCTACATGCTTCTACTGATGCATAAAGAAACATCACTGTGAGACATTAGGCTGCCTCTAGGAATTCATCATCTCTGGGTATCAGAAAATAGGTGTAATGTACTGCATCACATAAAATATAGTGGATTTTTATTAGGCAAATAGACCTGCAAACTTAAGACACCATATCACACTGTTTTTACATACTGGCATGTTTGAAAAAATTCAAAATATCTCACAGTAGTTTAAAGTATACATAGACTAATATCATTAAGCTCTAGCAAAGTGTTCTAGGAATCCTGTTAAACCTGAAGTTTTGATCCTTATGATTACATTGTGGCTACTTTTCAACACCATGGTACTTTAAAACTTCCAGCTCCTATACCAGAATAGACATTTTCTTTGGGAAATTTGCTCTAGTACATTTAATACATATTGCATATAATGCAACACTGAAATTCTGATAGATGTTAGTAAGAGAACAAGTTTTCTTTACTAAACACTCAGGGTTTGAATTTTAGAAGTTCTGAGCATCTACTTTACTGGAAATCATCAGGAGTTCTGACTGTTACATTGTCAGAGGGTAAAGATTTGAAATGTTATTATTTTTCTCTATTAATTTAATCATAAATCAATATTTCTACTTCTTATACCAGTTACTGATTGAACAGTTAATCTTATCACTGTTGTTCTATCTCATGAAGCAACATACAATTATGTCCTTGTGTCACTTGAGTTGATCTTGCTTAAATAATTCAAAACAACTGCTGCATATAAAGAAAAACATCCATTTTCTTGGTAGGTCTTAGATTTGGAGGCAATTGTATGTAATGAAACAGTCTATCTGATGTGCTTTCATGACATTTCTATTACAACCTTAATACAAACTTCCAATTTCCAGAAATAACCAAAAAGCGTTTGGTTATTTCTAGTTAACTGAAACAGGCAAAGTCACCAAAATGTAAATCATGACAAAACTTACAAATGATATCGTATTTAATACAATCCTGTGTTATTCAGTGATTCTCTGTGTTGTAATTACTTCAGCTAATAGGCTGGTATGTGTTTTGTGGTATTTTTTGTGCTCTTTTCCATGTTTCTTACATTTGAACAATCATGTGTTATCAAGAGGTGAAGTCACTCCATTTATAGGCAAAATTAGCTTTTTCACTTTAGTTTGTGCAGTAGGGACATGACTTCATTACAAAACAGGAAGCATGCACATTTGTTTGAAACTTTAACCATTGCTCACATTGTTCCTCTAAGATTTTTTCTCATTTAATTCCTGCCTTCAAGAACTAATATTCCATTTTGTTCAAAAATGTTCTGTGCGGTGTACCAGCAATGATGGGCCCATGATGTTATGTGAGAAAATACACTTCAATATGACTCTTTAAAGCTTTTTATGAACATCAGTGACGTACAAGACTCTGATATACATATGTACACTGTTCTCATTCGTGTAGTTATGTCCACCCCCCCTTAAGAACCTTTTGAAGCTGTTCATCCTCTTGCAGTATGTCAGAAGAATGGATGGGAAATAAGATCCCACGCTTTTCTGTTCTATATTAGAAGCATGAGTCTATGCCTCATCACTTGTGTCTGGACACCACTGACAGTAGGCTGGCCACACTGAGTCAGTAGGCATGCAGATTTCTAGCAAGAAATGTTTTTTCCACATTACAAAAACCTTTTTATTTCATCCCAATTGTTGACAGGTTTCAATGAGGACACAGTGAAGAAATGCAAACAACACATTTTCCAATATTTGAGTACATTCTAGGAAGGAGTTGTAGTATCTTTATAAAGTTCATGAATTTAGGCAAAACTTTAAAAAGCAAGTTTTCTGAGATTCTTTTAAGCATCAGCTTTACCCTGGCAGGCTTCAGTCAAGAGCATAGCTTCTTTGATCTGGCCTGAACATTTGTAATAAAAGCTATAATTAAGTATTCACGGGTGACATATAGCAGTCTATGCCAACATTGAATAAAAAGTTCTGTTGTTGAGATATGTAGGCTCTCTCACTTCATGCTTAAGTTTTGGTTACCAGAGCTTTAGCTCTGCCAAACTTTGTAAACCCTAAAGAAGATGTCACTGACTTCAGTGGCCTTTGACTCAATTTAATAGAAAAGATCCATTTACTATACAGGTAAAACAAAATGTAAAGTACAGAATCAGGCCCGGCACATCAAAATGCTGCAACACATTCTAAAATATCCTTTATAATTCTGTTTCAACCAATTCTGTGGCTCTTTTTACTGAACATTTTTGTACAAGTAGTCCGACTGACTTCTGGTAGCTGCTTTCTCCCAAGACTAAACAGCTATGCTCCATCATTTCCACTGGACAATTTAGTTTTCAATCCCCTTTCCAGAATCACTTCGGTGTAGTGCTCCTGGCACAGAAATTCAGTGCTTTGAGAAGCAATCCATGTGTTTGCAATCTGTACAGCAGTTTGGGGATCTGTCAGGAGGGGAGGTGCTATGTGCTAGAAAGTGGTTCACCAAACCAGATGATTCCAGCATCATTTTGTTTTGTTTTTTAAAATAACACAGAAAAATACCTATAATTTTTGTCTATATAATTACAGAAATACTGTTCTTCTATATCAGTAAGGCGTGATACTTTTTACCATTAAGAGCAATTTCTTACAAGTTTACATGATTTCACCTTTCAGAAGATGGTATATCTTCAAGTCACGCATATGCTAATATTGAGTTATTAAAAGTTCAGTCCTACTCCATTAGCATATAAAGGATTAAGTAAAATTTTGTTGCAATTAATGCATAATTTGCTATATGCCTTTTGTTTGAACGTTACATTAAATAATGTGGAAAAGAAATTGCAGGAAGCGCAGTATGAAAAAAATTTATTGTTATTATTTTCTTTCATTACTGGCCCTGTATCAGTATATTGAAGCAAAGGTCATTTCAAGCTATAAATATGGTAAGAAGAGTATTTCTCCTGAGGAGGACTGGAAGAAGAACAGGTAATGAAAGACAGAGTTGTGACATAAGGAAATAATCAAATGATATTGCTGAGCTTGACTGAATTTTAAATATATATTTACTCTAGATTTTAATATCATAAAAGAAATTCATGCCCTTAATAATGTAAGATATGAATTAGTAAGGCTTGATCTTAATCCTTTTAAGTACAACCAGCTGGGATCCAACTCAGATGCTTTGGTCTTCCACTTAATAAATCACAAGAAATATTTTATCAAACTGCTTCTCGTTTTCTTTTACACACATTTATCTCCTATAGTTAGTAGGAGAAAAGTGAGGGTCACTTCTCCCTCAGAGAAAACTCTTGTAAAGCCATGCTATTCTGCTAGCACTTTCTATGTATACAGCATCTTTCACTTGGACCAATCCCCAAATGCTTCGTGGACCCTAAATACAGGGACTTTTTTCCTCATAGTTTGTGTAGTGTTGCACTGACGCAGCTTTGGGAAAGGGAGCAACAACCTCTCCACCTGAACCAATGAAACACCGCCATTTTTGTAAACCAGAACTGATACTCCTTGTTCATGTAAAAATTTACAACAAGTTACGGCCTCTCTTTGTCCCAGTTTTCCTCACGTGGATACTCATGCACAAGGAAACACGCACATAATTTCTGCCAGAGAGGTTCACCGTCACCCATTCACGCTCACTAAGCAATGGTACCTGCCTGGGTGTCTCCTTGTTGCTCAGCTGCTGGGGGAGCCCTCGGGCGCAATTTGGCGGCGGGAAGCCCCTGAGGCAAAAGCAAGCTTCCTCCTCACCCGCTCCCGGGAACCTTCCAGAAGGAGGCGGTGGTGCACGCAGCCGGGAGCAGTGCGGCCGCCAGGCGTGCATAGGGGAGCGAGGCCGCGAGAGGGTGGGAATAGGGCACCAGACAAAGGGGTGGTTGCTCAGGCTTCGTGTGGTTTGTACCACAGGACCCCCCAAGAGCTGACAGGCGGCAGCTTTGTCCTGCGTGCAGGTAAGGAAAAGGGGTGCTGCTAGAGACTGATGGAGGGCCTGTGGAAGGAGCGCTGAGCCCTCAAGGTGGCTGGGGTTAGGGTGAGGGAGGAACTGGAGAGATGTTTACTTACAGCCCTGTTTTTCTGTTCTTTTTCTGTGTGTTTTTTATTTATTTGTTTTGTGGTTGTTTGTTTTATGTTTTTATGTTTTTTGTTTGTTGGTTTTTTTTCCCCCTTCCTGTGCAAGGACTGCGGTTTTGGTTCATATATTGGCATAAGTTATCTTTAGGTGGTTTTGTTCTGCCCTTGGGAAGGCCTTGCTCTCAAATCATCATCTCTTAGAAGAATCTTATATTACATACTGTGATGTTTTATTCATACAATGTGTTTAGATAGGGTCAGTTAGCTAAAAAATGTGTTGATTGCTTCCCTGCCATTTGGACCCATACATAAATGAGGAGAAAGTGCCTTTCAATGTGTGCCGTTAGTTTTCATGTTATTCTTGGGGATTCCAGAATCAAGTTTATGGTTTATAAATACATATTCTTATATATTGTATCCATATGTTACATGTGACAACTTTGGACTAATGTGGTGATGGGGCTGTTAATGAGTGAGACGTATGCTAAAGTATAGAAAGCTTCATTTATGATGTACTTACGTTTTAAGCTCTTGACCAGTAGCTTCTAGTTTGAATCTCATTTACATTTAAGCTAACTTTAAGAAGAGCAAGAAATCCTGTGTGAAAATGAGTAGCTATGCTGCTACTGGATGAAAAACATTCTGTTACTGATCTGAAGACATGGAATCTATGTTGTTAAGATTTCATTTTTGCTGTCCTCTATAAACTTTTGAAGGAAATAAATTGAATAGGAAACATTTTGCTTGTGTGAAGTGTTCTTAAGGATGAATGTGAAACTGCCTGAACTGTCTTTTTCCCATTTTACCAAGGAAGAAGGAAATAACCAGCTAATCATCAAATAAGTAATCTAGTTCATTACTTATTATTGTAATAATAAGGACCATGTAAGTGTATGAATTCTGTATGGTTTAACATGATCCTTCATGAGTTTTGGAACATGAGAAGTGGATCACAGCATCTATTTCCAGACAGCCTGATGGGAGGTTGGAATAAACAAATACAAAACTATATATGATACATTGGTGCTATAATCTCTTGGTCCTGTTTTATGTAGGCATGCTGATAATTCACTAAGCAAGAATTATCCTGAAGTTCAGCTACTCTTTTCCTTTTAGACTTGGAATACTGTAAGAACTTGTTATAAAAAGCTGTGAAAGTGATTTCTCAGGACACTTGGTCTTCTCTGGATATGTTATTCTGAGGCAGAGAGAAACTGATGGAAACGTAAAGGTTTACATGATTGTAAGAGAAATGTATAGAAAACAAGTAAGGGTCTGGTATCACTTAAACTATATGAATCCTGATGCGTAAGATCCATGAATCCGGATATCTTGGGTTTAACATGAATTTCAAAATATATTTTTTTTTTCCACTCAAGACTTTTTAAAAAAGGAAAAAATGGCAGTATATAATGGTTTTAGTGTTTGTTTTCTTTAAGTTTTGGCAACAATGTTCTCACAAATGGAAGTTTTGATTAAGTGAGAAGTGTTAAGTGTAGTTACCTCTGCTGTGAAAGGCTGGATAGAAGGCAGCTGATTTCTGTTGCTGTAGAATGTTATGTGTATGAGTGGACTCTAGTCAGAATTGTATTTGGTAATAGACAACATCATTCAACTGTGGACAGTATTCCTATCCTAATTCACAAATACTTGAATTGTTTACTGGACACTGTGAAATGTATTTTTGTATTATTCAATAATGAAAGCTATTAACCAGCAGTGAGGCAGTAAAGCAAAACGCGTTATGTATGGAACAGGTAATCCTGACAATTGCCATTTCAAAGGATTTGACCCAACTGACTCAAATCAGATTTACATCAGCTTTACATTTTGAATAAATAAATAAATATGTTTTAAGTTGAAATACATCCAAAGTTCACATATGTGGTTTCACATAATTTCTTACTGTGATAATGTATGCTCCTGCAAGGTTCATGGCTGGCTTTTCTTTTGTTTGCTTTAGCAGAGATTTAATTTTTAGATTTGAGGCATGAACAGATTTTCAGGGACCAAAACTAGAGCAATTCTCACTTGATTTGTAAAACGTATACACATGTGCAGACACACAAATGAAATGGTAAGAGAATGACATTATGAATCATACCATTAATAACTTGACTTTTTCGTAGTGTTTTGAAAGTCAGTTATTGAATTGTAGTAAGTATATATTTGAATGTGTAGAGCATTGTTGCATTAGCTTTGGAGTTGTAAATTTAAGCAGCTTTATGGAGGGTTTGTTGTTTGTTTCATTTGCTTGTTTGTTTTGTTTCTGAGGTATCCCAGTGTTTCTTTCTAAGAAAATGGAAATAGCCGTGCTTTTCAAGGGGAGATCTTCACCTCTTTTTCCAAGATTTCTGTTCTCAACCTTTAGCTTTCTATGCATCTCTAGTGCAGACCTATTTCACTACTAATAGCAGGGCTGTTTTCTAGTGTTACTGGTATGTTAATAAATTTGTTCCTGCATAGTCTCACAGTTTTCTGAAATAAGTTACTAGATATTTTTAAAATATTTGCTGAGTGGTTGCTAGATGCATTTTTCCAAACGGGGCTGTACTTACTATTTTAGTAAAAATGAGACTTCAGCTTCATAGGGATTCATTTAAAACAATTAAAAGAAATTACTCTTTATGCCATATATCAATGTGATTGAGTTCAGTTTGTCCATTCAGCATGCTCATTGCCTGTTGTGTATTTATAGTTCTGTTCACTGTTTCCAGCATCTTGATACAAGTTTTAATGAACATTCTGCCTGGTAGTTGCGGATTAATATCAGGAACATGGCATTATGTTTCAGTAAGAATTTATCAATTGCTTGTATCTCACACCTTGGCTGCTGCTTCGTGTGGCTGCAAGAAGCTGCCTTTTGGTCATTAACTTTTTATTTCCTAAAGTGATGGAAAAAACCCCAAACCACAACCATAAAAATACTCTATTTCTAAAGAAGCAAAGAGTCTGAATCAGGAGAGCATGCAACTGTAAGCAAGTTGTGACTCACACTTACGTTATTCTTTTGTTGACTTAAATGGATGTGAAGTCATGTTTTGTCCTCGTGATATGAGTTTCCAGTTTCATTTTGTTCATTGCTGGAAAACAAATTAAAGAAACCTCATTGAAGTTGGTACCATCATGCTAATAAAAAATAGATCAAAGAATAAATCAGCCCGTTAGTAGATTTAGAGTAAATTCATATGAGGGAGCAAATTTGAAAGCCTTGATAATATAAAAAGTTGTCTGTTTCTCTTTGAGGTAGGTCTTTCTCTTTGGATATGATCACAAAATGTACCATGTAGGGAGTGGATACTGTGGATAGATACTGATGGCTGCAAAATAACTTAGGCTTGAAACATTATGGAGTGTGAAAATGAGTTCAGGTTTGTTGTTATCATTTGTGCCTGGCCTCAAAAAGTGGGGTGGGGTGGGAAGAGGAAGGGAAACCTTGTCAGGCAGCAGCTATGTATGTTTCTAAGCCGCTGCCTTTATGATCGAAACTTAACCACCATCAAAATGAGCCACTTCCTTAAATGAAACAAGGTATGTGTTAACTTATTCTTACTGTCAATGAAATCTGAACCCTAGTATCAAGAAATAGTGTTTTTTCATCTGAAGTGAGTACCTGAACTCTTTACCACATGTACTGCTTTTCTGTGATCCTTTTAAGTAAGAAATAGCATTTGAGTCCTGTAATAAGCTACAGGAATTCTGACTCAGGTGGGACCAAATAGAGCCTTGTGTGTAAAGAGCAGATTTAGAATCTTCGTATCGAACTCCATTAGGTAGTTAAAATTTTAATATTCTGTCTACTGTTCAAGGTATGATTTGACAGGTGCTAAATGAAGATAATAATGAACAATGATAATATTTAAATTATGCCATTAATATTTAGTATATTGGGCAGAAAAGCAGATGTATTTAAGTGCATAGGTAGACAAAAGAGAACAAATGTCAAGTTGTTTTTTTTCCATCTTACCCTCCATCCTGTCCATCTGGACCATTTGCCTGACTAGTTACTGAAGTCAGCAGTACAGGTATCAAGGCATTCTTTTGAAAGCTGGGAAAATGTCTTGGCAAGCTTTATGTTACCTTCTGTTAAACAATCTTGGTTATTCTTACTATGTTTTTACTGCCTTCAAAGTGTTAGTGAGTGCTGGAGCTGATGAGAGACCCTTTAGAGTTAGACAACTCTCTTTAGCCTTCTATACTTTTTTAACTCTACCCCAGTCATCAAGAAAGCCTGTTTGCACACTGTGCTGTGACTGCATTTCTGCCCAGTTCCATTCTTTTTTCCTTCTTGTATTTTATTTTGTCTGAGTTAATCTTCAAGTTGTACCACCATCTGTTACCATTCACATGCTCTCCTGACAATTTCTCTTAATGGCCACTTTTGTCTGACTGCCATTTCCATTTTCTGTTTGCCTTGCCTTTTGGTTTGGAACTTGTGTTTATAATGCTTTCCCATTTTGTTATGTGTATCTATGACATAAGACATACATGACACACAAAAATAGTTTGTCGTTAGAAGTACTCTGACTTTTGTAGGTATCTTTCATGGTAATGCTTGGTTGAGAGAAAGTACCTCATGCTTTTTTTTTTTCTTTATATTGCTGTTGCCGTAGTATTTCTGTGCTGTGGCCACAAGTGACAGGCAACATACAGTGATGACTGTATGAACTGGTTGCTTTAAGAGCAACACTTTCACCTTGGGGTAGTATATTCCACTGTGTATATAAGCAGAAAACTTGAGTTCTGTTGGGTGTTGGTTTTTTTTTCTCCTCCTTAAATGTCTACAGCTCTGGAACAGGTTTTAGAGGTTCAGAACTGTTCCTAGGATGGTTGAGAAAGACAGGTAAAGATGATTTTAAAATAGTGGATTCTACAGAAGTTCAAGAGTTGTAAATCATTGTGGGTTTTCTTTTTTCTTTTTTTTTTTTTTACTTTAAGACCAGTTTTCTGTTAAAACTTGTAACACTACCTATTTTGTGTCTATAAACTTTTGTAGTTCAGGAAAATCTATGGCAGTAAAAGATGCTATAAAAAGTCATCATGTTAGTATTTACCTGACAGGGTGTTCTATTATTTCTATGTTTTAATGTATTTAGTATTACTCAAAAAGTTTGGTTCAAACAGGGGAATGTAAAAATATGAACTCTTCATTATTATTGGTGTTTTGCATGGAAACAGTGTAAGCATTTATTCTAATAATAGTGGATACAAAGAGGTACTTTGCTGAAAGAAGAGCTTTCTGCAGGTTCAGTGTACAGGGACACTTCGGTGGAGTGACAATTGCTGGAGATGTATTTACAGAAATATGACACTTAATAGAGAATCATAGAATAGTTAGGGTTGGAAAGGACGGTAAGATCATCTCATTCCAAACCCCCTGCCATGAGCAGGGACACCATACACTAAACCATGTCACTCAAGACTCCATTCAACCTGGCCTTGAACACTGCCAGGGATGGAGTGTTCACAGCTTCCTTGGGCAACTTGTTCCAGTACCTCACCACCCTCACAGTAAAGAACCTCTTCCTAACATCCAACCTGAACTTCCTCGGTTTAAGATTAAACCCGTTACCCCTGGTCCTGTCACTGTGGTCCCTAATGAAGAGTCCCTCCTCAGCATCATTGTAGGCATAGTCAATCTATTTGTACAATATCACCTCAGTTTTTTTGATTCAATTCATGCCATCATAGTGTCACTATTAATGATAATCAGTATCTGCTTGTGACTTCCTTATTTACATGTTGAGGTTAATATAATGTATTTATAAAATGAGTTTGTTGTACACTCTTTCTTCACTTCCGAGTGTCTGTATAGTGTTGTATTGAGCCTCATACTGAATTACTAAAGTAGTGCAAATAAGTCAATGAATTACTGAAATACTGCACGTAATGCAGTAACTTCGCCACATAAACTGCATATTCCTTTCTCACCCATGTCAGCAATCTCATTCAGGTTAATTGAATTACTCCAGTGAGCAATACCTTTTTTCATAAGTGAAGACTTGCAGGATTGGATTTTTATTTCATGTTGCTCCTTTTGTATAATCATAAAACCAGAAAATGCTTTACAGTTAAATCATGCTGACGTGGAAAGATACACCTTTGCAGGTCTATTTGGAATGTTCTTTATCTGTTATTTATTCCCAGTCAAAAGCAGGTTGCCGAGTTTAAATGGAATAGCAACATTAATTGTTCCTAATGTGTTTCACTGCAAAGTCAAATGATTTAATTTAAATTGCCCTGAAAATAGTAGTGCTGAAAGGCAGTAACTAACAGGTGAGGATAATTACTGGCTTCAGTGATTTCTTCAACCACTGCAACTTGATCTGCAGGAGTAAATCAATCTATGCTATGACAGGGAGAATAAAATCAGAAAAGACAGGCAAAGAATTACATTTTTACCTGCACAATGAAGAAAATGTGGATGAGTTAGTACAAGTGGATTTGAAACAGATGCTAAACTGGTAGGAGCTAAAATTTCATTAACTAAAAAATGAATGTGTGGTGCAACTCTTGAACATCTACCTTGTAGAAATGCTATCCTGGATTATTTGAAATCCTGGAAAGGCAGAATTATGCAAAGATTAGGCAAGGCAGTGTGTTCTATACATGGAGTTCAATAGTGTGTTTTTTCTCTAAAAGTTCTCACCTGAAGGCTATAGGTACATAGATAGATGCATGTATCTCTCAGTCATCTCAGACTACTTATTTTTCTTTCTACTTTCTTCTTTCTTGGCCGGTCTCTTCTCCCAAGTAACAAGTTAACAAGTGACAGAACAAGAGGTAATGACCACAAGCTGTGCAAGGAAGGTTTAGGTTGGATATTGGGAAAAGTTTCTACACTGAAGGCATAGTCAGGCATTGGAACAGGCCACCCAAGGCAGTGGTAGAATCATTGTTCCTAGATATGCTCAAAACCCATGTAGATGAGGCCCTTGGTGACATGGTTTAGTAGTGGACTTGGCAGTGCTGGTGAGCGGTTGGACTTGATCTTACAGTTCTATTCCAGCCTAGCTGATTCTATGATTCTTGAGGTTGTTACCTATCTTGAGAGGAGAATATAATGTGATTCAGAAATTAGGTTGAAAAGTACAAAATTTTCTTCAGGCCAGAACAAATGTGTATCTCATGTCAGAGGCATCTCTGTATCCCAGAGTACTTTGGGAAATTACTGCTGCGTAGTCTATTTCTTCTTCCCCTTCCCCTTCCGCCACCCGACACACACACACACACACACAATTGGGAGGAAGGAAATCTTGTGTTTTGGAAATTAATGACAAGTTTCCAGGTAGAGAGTGTCAATATGGTGGGCAGTGGGGGAACAGGAGTTACAAGTTGACACTTCCTGGTGGGAAAAAAAAATCTGTCAGTTCTACATCAAAGACTTTCATGTTTTATTGTTCTCCTTTTTGTTCTGGAATTTGTGCACTTTAGACGCATAATCCAAATTTCAGTGAATTGAGCACTAGTATTTATGTTTACTTCTAAAGATCAAATGGGATCTTGTCATCTGAAAGAAAGGGACTATTTGATTAGTGTCCTTGTGTTAGGTTTTCCACCCATTGTTGGCTAAAGTTCACCAGACTCCATCTAGATAATTTTTTTCTTGCCAAGTTAAGTTCCTGTATTAAACATAGCCGGATTTCTTTGCTGTTAACAAACATTACATAAGTTTGTCAGTGCAATACTTGGGTGAAAGTGTTTTTTGGTTTTCTGTCACTGAGCAAGAGGTATAAAAAGATTGGGTTTTCAGCAGATGGTTGTTTGCAAACTTCTTACCTACATTTTTCTTTGGAAACAAAAAATTGAAGACCATGTGGCAGATGTAGCAAAGGAAGAGGTTTTCTTAAGGTTCAAAGCAAAGTGTCATGCTAGAAATAGGGATTTTTATTTTTATTTGTTCATTCACTGTGATCCAGTTCTGAGGTTCTTGGTAACCAGTTTTAAGTAAAAAAAAAAATGTGCAAGAAATTTTATACATTTTAAGAATGGTTGTTAAATCAAATATTACTTTACTAATAGGGTTTCAAACAGGTCAGGTTATTTGCTATTGGGGAAGTACTGCTTTCATGCCTCCATCATTTGAACACAATATTCCGTAAATTTTAAACAATTTTTCTTTCTATTCCTTTTTCCAGCTGCTCTTGGTGTTCTACACAAATACTCATTAGCCATTCTGGAGATGGACTTGCTGTCTGGAACCTACCTCTTGGCAGTCTTATTAGCCTGTATTGTATTGCAATCTGGCGCACAGGAGAAGAATTATACCGTGCGGGAAGAACTGCCTGAAAATGTCCTCATTGGCAATTTGCTCAAGGATCTTAACCTAACGCTGGACCCAGATGTGCCCCTGTCCTCACCCCTGCAGTTCAAGCTTGTGTATAAGACTGGGGATGTGCCATTGGTACGGGTGGAGGAGAACACCGGTGAGATTTTCACAGCTGCGAACCGCATAGACCGAGAGAAGCTGTGCTCTGGCATCTTTAGTGAGAATCGCTGCTTTTACGAGGTGGAGGTTGCTGTTTTGCCTGATGAAGTCTTCAGACTGGTTAAGATCAGATTCTTAATAGAGGATATAAATGACAATGCCCCTCTCTTTCCCTCAACAGTTATTAACATCTCTATCCCTGAAAACACAGCAATTAATTCTCGCTATTCTGTCCCATCTGCCATCGATCCTGACATTGGTGTGAATGGTATTCAACATTATGAATTACTTAAGGTGGGTTTCTTCCATTCTTGTATGTTACTTTCTGCATTACTGCCTTCCCAGAAATGTTGCAGGTCTCATGAACCACTAGAAACACAAAGCTGTCTACCACATTAGTGGTACACTGCAGGTACATGTCTCAAAGTGTTAATCTATACCCTTGAATCCATTCTTGGGCATCATATCTTCATTAGTGGGAAGGTTTTTATATGTGTGTCTGTCTGTGTAATAATACCCTGAAACATGCATGAACTCTCCACCAGCATTTAGAGTGTTTGTGAGCTTGGGCTAACAGATGAGATGTGATGCTCATCTGTGTACTGATGAGCCATTCCAGAATGAAATAGAGTCCATGTGTCTAAACAGCTTTGTAATGTTTGGGCAGGCAAAATATCTGGTCTGGAGGAAGTCCAAGATACACATGAATGCAAGGATAGCAGCGCCAATGGCCTTGCAAGAGCAGGTCTTTCATATTCTTGTTTCTTTTACTCTTCCTAGCAAGTAACAGGAGAACTGCAGTTAGGGAACAAAAAGAGTAACGTGTGAACCTGAGATGTGTAAGAGTGTGTGATTAATAAATAAAGATTACTTTCTTTTGAGTTTACTCAAGTAGAGAGTTTAGAACAAGAAAGGAACTTACCCTGAAAATGCTGGGTTATTATGTGGGAAGCTGAAATCTTCACTGCCCTTGGTTTGAAACGGGGAACTATTGGGTAGTTTGGCTGCTCAGCTACTAATTTGACACCCTTGTTACTGACTGGAAGAATATAGACTCTATAGGACAATATATTGCTTGATTGACTTGACAGCTAGTTTTCACTGATACCAGTACTTACTAGCAATTTAATAAAAATAAGACACTGCCTTATGTTAGCTGTTTTAAATTGCTTACAGCCTGAAGTAGTTGTGACATTGTGGGTTCTAACTAGTGACAAAGACATAAAAGTCTCTTTCAGTAAACTGCATCCCATGGGGCACTTCTGGTTAGCTATCAAAAAAATAATCCCCATGTCCATCTGCCTGCTGGCAGGGTAGTCGAGCAGTTTAAAACTTTTCAAGAATTTGCTATAAATTTTGAGGGCTTTGTAGTAAGATCTTTAATGCATTTAAATTTCTAGGGTGTACTTAGTGCAGGCTGTGTGTGTTGTGGTGGTTTGGTTTCGGTTTTTGTTAGGTAGCTAACCAGAAGCTCCCAGTAGGAGGCAGTCTCCCTTATTTGGCATTTAATTGAGAATATGGGCATGAATAACAGCATATTAAGTAACGGTAGGAGTGGAAAATAATAAAAAAGCTAGGGCTACAGGCAAAATGTGGCAAAATGATACATGGTCTGAAAGAGGTATGTTAGTTAATACATGAGAGAAATGTGCTGTTCTTCTAGGAGAAGATCAGAAATAAACTAGCAAAATCAGGAGTCCCTGGGATCGAGTGAGCAACAGTTTTCAGCTCACCGCAATAGCAATGGGTTTATTTTCAGACTGTGTTCAGAAACAGAATGTAACAGATCAGCAGACTGATAGCGTATTTGTATTGCACAAGTAGGAGCACATGTAAAATGCAAGCTACAGCTCTGTACCTGAAGTGGTGTAGGGTGTAAGGCCTTGTCTGAAGATCTCACGTGAGATGAGATGATTTGCCAGGGCACCAGCTTTCACCAAGGGATGTGCAAATAACTTTTAAAAATAAAATTGGTATTTGAATTAGGGGAAAAGAAAGAAATAAGAAACACAGTTACATGTTTATTGAAGTGTCTTTGAAAAACTGCTTTTGCTGTGTAAGGGAAGAAAAGGTGGTGAGGATGAACACGCTCTGGGATGACTGAAACTTCTGAGTCCTTGTGCTAGGTGTGCTGCAATGAAAATAATGTGTAAAGTCACAGCCCTACAGACAGTTCCTGTAAATGAATTAATCACTTTCTTCTCTCACATGCCTGTTGGTCAGGTACTTTTTGAGTTATGGATCCACTGCCTTTAAATAAGCCAGCAATTTTGCATGCTTTGGAAAGTATCTGTAGAACCAAGAAGCAGTTTATGATAGCTAGACACTGTTTGGAATTGTAATGCCCAGTTGTTATTCCATTGGTAGTTTTTACGATGTTAACACCAAAAGTGATCATGCAAGGAGAGGGAGAGAGAAGTTGTAAATTCTGGTGAGCAGGTAGGGAATGTAGCATATATGAAGGTATATCCATCACTGGGGAAGGATAGGGAGATGAAAAAGCAAGGGAAGAGTAGCAATGCCCGAGAATTCTTTCCTGGGTAATACTGAAACAGCTAAGAGGGGTGACTGGCACACAAGAATTGCATTGCTTGTCTTTTCTCCCAAAATGCTGCTCTTGTGCATTATCCTGTGCTATTTTTTAGGGTATGCTCTGAAGACACTAATGTCTTCTGGCTTCTGATATGTGTTGACCTTTTCCTTCCTTTTATAACCAGCAGATAAAAAAGTGGGGAAACTGCAGCACATGAAACTGTTATGCCTTCTGAACAGGATGAGTCTAGCAGGGCTGATACGACAGTGTTGTGGGGAATTTTGGGAAGCACCAGATAAGAAGATGATGGGCAGGGCAGCATCCTTGAAGGATGGCAGAGGAGTGGGAGATGAGATATGCAAGTCACTTTGTAGAAGCACAAAGGCTGATGCATTAGCATGTGTGCAGCAACAGAGGAAAATGCGTTGCTCTGTATTTTAGAGACAGTAACAGAAAATTGAGAAGGTGTGCAATGGAGAGAGAGTTCTTCAGTTAGGTAAACTTTTTTTTATAAAGTGAAATATAAAATGTGCTTATTGTCTGTGTGGAGCCAGACCTATTTAGTCAGAAGATAAAGAGATCTTTTTGCTATAACTATTTCTAAAAAAGAATAAACTCACTGCAGACTCAGCTGAATATAGGTTTTTAACATATTTTCAGCAACTCTGTATCTCATGGGAAGGTAACATTCATGTGTTTACAATATTTCCCCACTTTGTTACACTTACCTTACTGCCTCTCTCAAAGTATTGGAAAAGGTTGCATGCGATTGTTGTGTTCAGTTTCACTTGCGAAATGGGTAATAATGAAGACTTTTAACTACATGACAGACTTCCATATTATTCTAATCCCCTGCCTTTTCTACAAATCTTTTTTAAATAGAAAAAAAACAAAGCAAAATGTTGTAGAAAAGGTATTATTGTGTTTTGGTTTAGTATTTTTTGGAAGTTTCCCAACATGGGTTTTGATATTTTTTTTTTACTAAAAGAGAGAGCTCCTAATTACCACACAAATCAGCATCCAGGTATTTTTTGTTTGCCTTCATTTTCTGAAAAAGTACATCAGTGGAAATTAACTTACTTATCTGTAACTGGTTCATGGTACCGCAACTTTAGAACTTTCCAGTTGTCTGTGATTCAAATATACACTGTTTGAAATGCATGAACTCTAAAAAACCTACAGTTTTATCTAATATCTGCATTTCTTCTTATGAGACTTAGTTGCAAGTTATGTGGAGGACAAATTCTAAGAGGTGTTCTAAGGAAAGCAGTGTTATGGTATATATATCTACAAATACTAATGTTCTGCTTTACCCTGGTAGGTAGCTAAGCCTGCAGGTCTTTATTCACCTCTTCAAGGTTTTCAAGTTGCTTACATATTGATGTAAAATGGATATTTGTGTCTGGCAATACCACCACAGTGTTAGAAATACTGTTGTTAACCACACTCAGTACACTTACATTTGACTTCAAGGCAAGCTAATAATTAGTATAACATCATTAATGCATTTAGAGGCCTGTGAGACTTGTAAATTCTGGTTTGACTATGAAGATTTTTGCGTGAAGCATCTCTTTGGCCTCTTATGTATGAAAAGGAGTAGCTGTCTCAGAGCAGGTTTTGAATAGAATTCCAGGTTGGAGCACTGTAATGGGGAGTTACATTCATATTTCCAAAAGATTTCATGTAAGTTCTTTTTATTGGTTACTTAGAGTTGCTTGTTAACTAGGTATAGCATATACACAAGATGTTGCATAGGTGCAACAGTACCCAATTAGCAGTCGACTTGAGTGAAAGCATAACTCTGTGCTTACAGGAGCAGAGCAGTTTCTTCTGTGAGCTTATCTTGTGTACTACTAGGCTATTGCTTGAATCTGTTGCAGTTTGGGGGGGAATTAGATTGGTTTTACTGTTATAGTTCTATTACCCATTACAGTAATTTTCCTATATTTACTTATCAGAAGCAGTTGGTGCATTCCTTCTAGAATAATATAATAATCTTTTTGTAGTTGTCAGTTCATACCTCTGTAACCTGACAAAATAGATTCTTACTCAATCTCACAACACGTCAGTCTTGCCTCTGAGGAGGAGAGTTATCTCTTGCTACTCTAGATCACCACTTTTCCCCTTCTTTCTGGTACAGTCTATCAATTCTATGACCCATGGAAGATGGAGATCACAAGTCATCATATTTCAAGTCTGCTTCTGCAAATAGTTTATTTCTAATCCTCACGGTAGTTCTGGATCAAGTAACTAATAGAACTGATTGTGAAAATCAAGAATGGAAGGAAATATATTTTCTGAAAAATGAAAGCTAGGAAGGTAGTGAAATCAAAATTATAGAGTGAGACTAGATTTGTAGTTAAATCTGAATGAGAGAGTAGTGAAATCGTTGTTGATAATAATACTGTAAAGTGGCACAAATATTATAGTCAAAACCACTAACAGTGGAGGATGACAAACAAGGTTTTCTTTGACCTGTGTTTTAATGTTGCATCAATACTGAGTGGTTCAGTACATAGAAAGGAAGAAAGCATGGTTAGTGTCTGTGCAGAATCAGTGCACAGAGATACAGACCTGTTCTCTTAACACAGGTAATCCTCAGATCGTTTTCACTGTCCCAGGCATCAGCTGCTTGAATTTCATATTTTCTGTCCTCTTTTTATGCTTTCATGCCTTTAAATGGAAGATGAAGCATCCACCCTCACTTTTACTCTCATACCATGTTTGAAAGGGGGAGCATCCCACAGTCAGTCATACTGAAATTACTGTGGGTGATTTGTCTGTCTAGGCTTCAGCAGCATGGGAGGACAATGAAGTGGTATATTGGCCCTTTAAGTAGGTCACAAGAAGCCTGGGGTTGTTGTTATCAACATCTGCCTTCTGTGAAAAGAACTGCCAAGACAGAGCTTTTTCTGCATCTAAACAGACATTTACTAATATTGTCAGGTCTTACTGAATATTGCAATTAGACACTGATAAGATGAGGTAAATTCCAACTTCATCACTCTCCTGTTATCAAAAATAACTTTGTAAATTTGTGGGAGCCCACTAGTAGCAAAATATTTTTGCACTTTCTAATTTTTATTAGCAACTCTTTATGTTAACTGTGTAAGGGACATATGGCTGAATTATAAAAGGTGGGTGTTCAAGATCCCAGGAATTTTAATTTCACAGACTTGTATATACTCAGGAAAACACATGATTCAGGTAAGAAATTTCTTGACTTCCTGATAAGACAACAACAATAACGTACATACAAGGTGGAAATAAGATGCATGTTAAAAAAGAAGATTTGAGTGTTGTGATATTTTTTTGCTTTTCCTCCCGTGGACATGTAGCTTAGAAAGAGCTTTTGAGTGTTTGCTTGGATGGGGGGGATTGCTTGTTTCTCTTACATCACAGTCCTTTAACTGAGTTAGCATTGGGATTTAATTCAGCATAACTTTGTGGGACAGGTTAACTTCCATCTTCATTGTAATGGCTTATATGGATTATACTTCACATATTTGTGGAACAGTGCTGTGTCTTCTTTCCCATTTCATGTGCCAGTGTTAGATGGGCAACATAATAGATTTAGGGAGTTCAAAAATAGATTTAGGATTTTTTTTTTGCTCTGGAGTTGTACTCCAGTCAAGCTCTAAGGTCACCCTCTAGTGCTTGTAATTTAATAAATATGGAGAGTTGGACATACTGCCTTTCTAAGGTAACTTTTAGCTGCCCTTTAGAAGACAGAGGTTTTCTAGCACAGACAGGCTGTCTTTTGAATCATGCCGAGTGCTCCCCCCAAGCCGCAGTGGCAGTGGGGATTAGGTCAGCACTGAAACATCTTTTCCTTTCTCTGTTATTACTAGAAGATGAGTGTATTTATTTTTAAACTTTAACATAGCTTCAGTTTTTTCATGAGTGGTTCCCTATCTCCTTTTCCATCAAGATGTGGATAATTACTGTCTGAAATGTCAAGAATTGCAGCAGTGCTGTGAAGATGTACAAATACCACTTGCTGAGATGGCCAACTTCACAAACAGACATTGTTCGTAAAACTTATTTACCTGAATATAGGATTGTAGATGTTGAAGTCCCATTGCAGCTTTCTGTTAAATCTTGATGCACCTACCTTTCCAGTAATTTAAGGGCTTTTTTATTCTCTCATGAGGTAGTAATGTGCTACACAACAGGGCATTTAAAACTTAGTCTCCAGCTATAGGGAGGTTCAGGTATTAGTAAAAAGTCTCAAATATTTGAAAGATTGAGCCCCACAGAGTCTAAAACTATTTACAAATACACAACACTTCCCAGTGATTAAGTGATTTAGTTAATATTGTCCTTAGTACTGTTATGTAGAGCTTCAGATGTTGACTCTGTAAAGCTCTGACTGGTGGAAGAATGTTTTTATTCCAGAAACCTGAGATCAGTTGGTTTCAGGTTAAGTAATAACTTGGATGCAACAGTATTAGAGTTAAATTCATAAGTAGGTGTCATTTACTCTAGAAATTAATTCTGTAAAAGTAAGTATATTTTCAGAAGTTAATACTTTAATGAACAGATATTATGACTTAGGACAGGATATATTTAGGTAACTCCTTATGTTATCCTTGAGAGAAGGGAGGGAAAAATCTGTTAGTATTGCAAATTGTTAAAGTTCTTAATGTTAAATAAATTCTAATATCAAAGAAGTGCAGAATTTTCTCATTATCAGTTTCCTTATGACATGGAAGATACATTGAAGTAATGAGGAATAGTTCAAATAAAATGGAATAGAGAGTTAATCCAGCTTTCAATTTAGGTGAAAAGTAATTTTCTCCCTACTACCATTTCTCTTGTCTAGATCAGGTAGTTTTGGGGTTATGGAAACTATGGTATGACCTGAAATAAGCCAAAAATGAGATGCAGAAACTTGAGGAATGCTTATGAATGCTAAGAGACTTCCTAAAATCTGGAAAAGGTCCCCTGCAGATATATTAAAGGGACAAATAACTTTCATTTTGATCTTATTTTCTAATAATAATTACAGGAAAACTTGGAAGGGTGGACTGAGGCAGAAACTATAAATATTTGTAGGTAGAATTCGTATCCCTTACATTTGACATCATCCTTGGACATCTAGTGAAGTATGTTTGCTTCTCACAGCTTAACAATTTTTAACTTCAGGAACATAAGGAATTAAAAATACCCAACCCAAATCCTGTTAGCTTTATATAGCTCTCTTACCTCAAAAATCTTCTTCACATCATCTTTGCGTAAGACTATTTCCATTATTTGATGATGTAGTTTAGTGCGCACCTTCTTAAGAAGCCATTCCCATTCACCCTTTTTTTTTTTTACTCTACAAAATATCAAAGTATATGCTCCTTATATGGATGTTTTGTAGCAGACTTAAAATACTGCTCAGTAGTAATTTGTTTAGACAGACCTGCACAGATAAGTGGGCATCTGTGAAAGTGGGCATCTGTGAGCAGTGTCTTGAAGAAGTCACTGCAGCTACTTTTTAAAGGGAAAATATCTGATTTGCATTCTTACAGCTGTGAGTTAGTGTCTCTAAGTAGATAAAACTCTACTACTGACTGGTGGTAGTGAGTCAAGAGTCAAGGTAATTGCTTCTTGCTGGTTGATACAAGGCTCCTTTAGGGTGGTTTATGGCATTATTACTGTAAAAACTGTCAGGTCCCGTTATCCTGACATTGCTTTAGGGGATTGACTGAAGACTAGAGGAGAGTCTTGCTTCTAGGCATGGTAAGTTCAGTGAGTTAGGGTGAGGGACAAGTCGGTGTATCTTTTTGCATTCAAGGCTCTGATTTTCACACTAGCTGTCATGAAACAATAATATATAACTTAGCATGTCTCTGTGTGGGAAGGATGATAGACTCAAGCTGGAAGGCACAAATCTGTCAAATGGAGATCTTCACTTTGTCTATTTTATATGAATATTATCTTTTGCTGATGTCCAGACAGATCAGTATGCTAGTTAAGACAGATGTGGAGATGCTTTCTGAACATAGTAGACTAACGATTTGTTTACTAGTCCTTTGGAAACCAAGTGTGTAGACAACACTTAGAAATTAATCTTTTCTCAAAATATGTAAAGTTAAAACTTCAGTTTCATTTATATGGCAAGAAATGGTCAATTACATAATTGATAACAGTGAGCCACAATAAAAGCAGTTACAACCCCCCATATATCTCAAACAAATTATAGTTTGTTTTGCATATATGCATGATACTGGCACTGCAAATATGCATGTCAAGCAAAGTTGCAAAAAGTGTGTTGTGTTCTTAAGCAGGGACACTGAAGTATCCTCATGTGAATGGTGACGTTTTATGGTTACTATACCATGGCAATGTAATGCACCTCTGAGGCAAATGTATAGAAAAGTATTAAATGTGACATTCAAAAGCAGTTAACTCATATGAGTGCTTTTAAAAACTTCACAGGTTGCCAACTTTTCTAATGTCAACAGTATGAGTTGTGTACAGATGAAAAATGAATGGCAGAAGTAGTGTTTTCCTTTTGTCATTTGTGTGTTACAACTTTTAAAGTAAGCTTACTCATTAACTGAACTTTCTGAAGGTCTTTGAAGCTTTCACATAAGCCGCAGTATACTTAAAGATTCTTACTGTCCTTTTCTGTAGGTTTAGATGCTGGTCATGGTTACCTGGAGCATGGGGTTTTTTCATTGTGCTTATTTGGTTTCAGATAGCTGTGTGAGCTACTTGGAGGAAAGAAACAAATCAGTGTTACAAGCTGAAGTCTGGCTTAAGAGAATTAGAGACTGATGAGGGTTTATGAAGCGTGTGAATGTAGACAGTTAAAAATACTTCAAAAAACGCTGAAGAATCATTGAAGATGAGATTTTATCTTTTTTTTTTTTCCACCACCAGTTAATTGCAGAAATTATTGGCTAAACATTTTGAGTGCAGACAATGAAATTCTCTAGGAAGATCTCTGCATGTTAAAACTGAAGCTGTGATTGAGTTTTACTGGTCAGTTTGTCAAGGCTTCATTTGATTTCTGTAGTAGCTGCGTTGAGTCTTGAACTTTTCCTTGTGTTATACTTGCCATAAAATCTTCCTGACTTTCAGAGGGTAAGAAACTATTATTTATGTTTGATTTGACTTCCTCTACTTTCTCCTTTCTACAAGATGCAAGCAGAAAGACAACAGTTTTAATAGGATATCACTACAAGTATGCTGCTGTTACCAGTTGCATTGGGATTTCTTGTTATGTCTCTGAAATCATATATAAAAAATATATTACTCTGAAAACTAATTTGAGTTAGTAAAGCAGAATGTGCACTGTCTCCACATATTTCACGCTTTTTCTGGGGGCTGTATCTAAAAATATATGTAAGTAAAAGCATTCTAAATGGCCATCTTAATTTTTGCAGTTACCATTAGCTTTCCGTGGGACAATCTAACTTAGAAATTCAGTGTTTGGGAAATCAATACCTTCACAGTACTGAAACTAAATAAATTTGTTAGCATTTTTGAGGAATAAATGCTTTTATCAATGTAAAGCACCTCCTGATGAGTGTTTAACCCAGAGATACAATTTTTTAAGTAAGAATAATTTTGAAATCTGTATATAGAAATGAGCTGCAAATTTGCCATGGAAGTACTCAGGTGAAGAGGAAGACATCACTACGCTTTCCTAATGTATCAAGACACCCTTAATGCCTTACAGTGTAATGAAAAGTGTAAAGATGAAGAGCAAGGGATTCAGCTTTCATCACTTGAGGATGATTTGCAGACAACTTGCAAGAATTTTGTGGGTCTCAGATTTCATTGCGTGTTCTTGTTTGCTGTTGTTATTACATTTCCCTCACCTGTGTGTCATTCCAACAAGGTAGCCATTGTTTGCTCTTAAATGTAGGAGGACTCACACTGAACTTGCAGCTGAGTGGTGTAAAAGCCTGTTCTTGACTCTGATAAGTCATTGTATAGCTCTGTCTCTCTCTCTCCTGTGGTGTTGCGAATTCATTTCTCCTGATTGCTTTGCATGGATCAGGTCTGTGTCCCCGTCCCTTCCCCCCCCCACCAACTTAGGCATCAAATATGGCCTTCAAGTTTCTGGCTGTTAATTTTTCCCCAGATCTGATAGGTGAGAGCAGTTCTAACAAATTACCTCTTCTGCAACTTTTTCTCAGCTGCAATAGAAGTATCAATTGTGGCTTAGACTATGTTTTTACATATATTTAGCAGGTTTATATATGGAGCATCTTTTATTCTGTCAGGCTGCTAACAGTGCACTTAGGTTGAATTATCCTGCACCCATAATCTTCAGTGTCTCAAAATGTACAATATTTTAAAGACTTGGTATTTTGTATGTCAGAGAGGAAAGAGATGGGAGCCTTTTCAAAATACCCTGAGAGTTTGCTGCCACTGTGCTGGTACATTATTTTTATATATTCACTGTCAGGATCTATAAATAAAGATGCTTCTCTTTGGCCTCTATTTTATTTTTATTTGTTTATTTTTATTCTTTAAAGAATGACCTGACATAGGTTTCTGACATTCAGACCATTTGTTTATGAACTTTGTTAGTGAAACTGCCTTTAGTTTTCTGCTTGATCATCACCAATGTATCCAACAGGTTTTTGTTGTTTTGGTAATTTTCTCAGTTAGAAAGTTTGTGACTAAACTCGTTTATAATAAAATAAGAACATTATTACTAAAGGTAGGAAGAGCTATCACCAGCCAAGCATAAAACATATTACATTTAAAGACCATTATTTTTTGGCCAAATTATTGCTGCATAGAATGTAAAAATTTTTTTGGCTCCAAAGTAAATCTAATTTCAGAATCATTTTGTGAGGATATTTTTTCTTCTTCTTTTAGTTATGGTAATGGATGAAGGAATATATAGTTTTCTTGTAATTTGGATGTCTTACGATGAAAAACCTTGAATTAGATTTCCAGCAGACTGCCTCCAAATCCTATTCTGATTATTATTATTAAAAATTCCAAGTTACTCATGAATAATGCTTTTTCACATGTGTATGGGACAAAACCCCCCCAAAACAAACGTACTTAAAAATGTTCAGTGAGGAAAAGGAAAATTTGTGTGATAATATTCATAAAACGTTCAGATTTTTTTGTCCAGGTCACTTTTCTAAGACCTCTCTTTTTGGAAGGGATGAAGATTTCCAATTTTGAAGCTATGCTTTGCATACAGGAGATGCAGTTTGGATTTATTTTTCATGAAGCACACAGTATTAAAGGAGCTTTTATGATGATACTGTGTTCTGAATTTAATTTTACTTTTAACTTTCAAATACTGGATTTTAGTCAGAGAGATATAAGTAATTGTAGTTGTTTTTACTATGAATACGCTGTATGTAGTATTTTGCTTCCTTTCAAGAGGCGAAAAAGGCAAGTCCAAAGTGATATTCTTTTAGCTATCAAGGAATACATGTAAATCAAGTGTCAGTCAGGAGTTGTGGCACTTGACTGCATTAGTATGGTTATTTTTATTCCAAAGTTTATTACAAAGTAATTTATATTCTATAGCCCAGAAATATAATTGCTGTGAACACTGAAGTCCTGTAGAGCTTTTGAAGCTGGGAGATGTAGTAAAGAGCATTTCAGACAATTTTAAAGAAACAAAAAGAAACATTGGGAAAAGGAATGAATTCTGAGTCATCAGCTGTCAGTATTGAAATACATTTTTCTCACATTGTGCAATAATTGCTGGCTCTATTAATGTGATGTATGTTACTGCTTTGGTTATTGCTGATGTTCCAAAGTCAAATAATTGTAGTGTTTTTTCTGTGCTTTATCAAGCAAATTGACTTTTTTTTCCCTTTTTCGTTCCTTTTTCTTTTGAGTGAGGATCTTCCTCAGTGCTTTTCAGAATGGGATATTATATGTCTTTTTCACTTTGAGATTACTTTTCTCTCTTCGTTTTACCCCCTGCTGTGTAATTTTCACCCTCATTTCCACTAGGGACCTTTCAAACCTATTTATTGTAGCACATTTAAATGTATAAACAAAGTAATAACTTCTGTTTTGGTCCCCATTCCTGTTTCCCATGTAACCTCAAAAACAGTATTCTGGCAGTTACATATTAGTATTTTCCATTGGTGAATTGACCTTTGTCAATGGAAATCCAACAGAAAGTGTGAATACTGTAACTGGGAAGTCAGTATTACAAATAGACCATAAATGATTTAACTTTACTGCTTCCCATCTGTGTTGCACTGAAATGCATTGTGTTAAGACTTTGACCTTTGCTACACCTTTACATATGATGCTTAGCTGGACTTCTGTCTTTCCATTTTTAACCTATCTCCGATTCCAGAGTCTGAAGTAGTTACTTCTGGCAAGCCTAGTTGTTTCTGTGAAGTACTAAACAATGGGAGCAATGGGAAGCAATAGAATGTATTGTGTTTCTGTTGTGGTTTTTGCTTTCAAGGGTGCTTGTGAGAGTGGGCTACTAGAGGCAAAAGTATGCATTTTGATCATAATGAAAGGAAATAAATTGTTCAAAGAGTGTAAATAAAAAAAATAGAAAGGACACAAACCATTCCAATGGTCTGTCTTCTACTACTGCAGTATATGGATGCCAGGATGACTATTTACAGTGTTCATGACTTCTATAAAAGATGAGTTATCATCATCCTTTCTACTAACTTTTGGAGGAAATAAATGAGCAATCTGAATAAAAGTTTTTTGTTATTTAGAGCAATGCTGTATGAGAAACAGTGGTGTCTTCTTTCAAACTGCCTAGTCAATTTTTTAAAAAGGGTATGTTGACTTGAAATCCTGTTCTCGCTTTGTAATGCCATCTAAACTGGTATTAATAGTGCTTTAGTGTTTTCTGTAATACATATATTCTGTACTCTTGGTGATGTGCTCTTAGAGGGCCACCGAACTGTGAGATTTGTCTTGTGGTTTGGTTTCTGGTCTGTAGAATAGTTGTCACTGAGTGACTTCTGTTTCTGTGCCTCAGTTTCCTTTCAGCTAAGTGATGTGAATGATACTGACTTGGCCTGACAATGGCCAAGAAATAAAATTAATTTGCTTTGTATTTGAAATACCTAAATTATTGAGCAAAGATAAGAAGTAAAGGTTAGAGATAGAAGCAAAATTTATTCTGCTACCCAGTGGCAGAAAGCTTTGTACTACTCAAGGAATAAGATTTTCTCCAAAGCTTTCCTATGTTAAGGAACTGGAAGAATAGTCAAGGCTCCGTAAGAAGTGAATTTACCTTTGTGAAATTAAAACCCAGGGGATTTAAATGCTTCCATATTAATGATAAGCTTTGATAATAACTGTTAAATTATTTGATGTATGAGACTATAATTCAGTATTTGGTTGAAAATTTTACTTCCGGACTTGAAACCTTTCACAGTATTTAGTGTGTGTGTGTGTTGTGTGTGTGTCAAAATCTTATCTAACATAGGGCTAGACAAAATGGTAAAACCACCCTTCTTATTGCTTTTCTAATGTCAGATAATACCAGAAGAATTCTTATAAATGGTAGTGAAGTCTTTCAGAAGCTGTTTTGAGCAGCTTCTGAAGTTCAGCATAGCATATGCTACCAGCTACTGAGTTTCCTGAGCTAGGTAACAAAGAAAATTGCTTTTTGTTATTCACTGCCTCTAACAAAACCCCATCTAATTTAAGTTATGCGCAGTGGATTTTTTTCCCCTCCTAGTTTTTTGTGTTTTTCTTGTATACTAGTGGGTGGAACAAATTTATCCATCAGAAAAGGTTTTAAGCTAGTAACTTACTTCGTGATGATCAGGAATTTCTGAGGTGGTTTGTGTCTGAAGTACTCAATATCATATAAATCAAAATATACAAACTCATGCTGTAGTGCTGTGTGCTACCTGGCTCTGAAATCACAGAAAACAAAAGAGATATGTTAATATGCATATTACTGTGGAATGAATGGTTGGCTTTTCCTGCTGGGCAGCTGTTGGAACTAATCAGATTGTGCCTAAGAGCATAATAAGGAAAAACTTTAATAATGCTCAGCCCTCTTGGAAGCTCTGTCATTTCAGCTGCCGTATTTGCGTTCACTAATTTAGTCTAGGTTTGCTGTTTTGTTAAAAGCCATAATGCTGAATCTCAAACCAGATTTAATTTCATTTTATGATGGATTATTCCACATACATTCACAGTAGGCCACCTCATACGGTAACAGTAAAGTTAATTGAGGGTGGAAGTAGAGATTTGACTCTGTAGGTAGAATGCTTCACAAATTTAGCAACTTGTTTTATACTGTCACTTCAGGTTTTTGAGATAGTGCTCAAAATTGTGAAGCGGTGTAGCAAATGAAAGCTACTTTGGTGTAGTGATCAGTACTGCAGATTTCTATGAGCAAAATGACTCAGTCCTTTCTTGGAGAGTACTTGTTTTGTATCTGTGAATTTGCCGTCTAATCACAGATGTAGCTGTTGGTAGAATGTCCTAGGCATGTTTTAAGAATAGTAATGTGCCTGAAAAAAATCTTTAATTCAGAATCAGCAGTTCATTTAACTCACTGCTTCATCAACATAACGAATTATTGTTCATAGCTTAATCCCTTAACTAATATGCAAGATCCTAACAATACATTAAACACATTAAAAATTAACATTAAACCCATGATAGGAAGAAATAGAAATTACATGTAAAAATTAAGATTTTAGGCTAAGTTTTGTGGCTATATTAAAAATTGTTTAGGGAATGTTTAAGTTAAATTGTTTGAGGTGTGTATATTTTCCTTGCTGATGGTCAGCTTCCTAGCTAGTGGACATGAGTTAACATGTTTATGCTGAATTTTTAGATTGGTTTCTTTGAATAGATTTGGTTTGGCAGATTCAGTTGTTTGTATCATGCCTTTAGAATATAAAGGCTAAGCTTCTGATTGAATTATTGAGAACATATTATCTCCAGGGGGAGCTTTCTTACAGCCATTTTCCTGATTCCAACCTGTGTGTAGCTGAGAGATGCTGTCTTCGTTAGAAAGTGTCTCAAACCATGATTAATTCTGTGGGCCTTGTGGTGGTTCTTTAACCTGAGGTTGTTGTCATAGTGGAGTAGTTATGAGGAATCTAGGAAAAATTCTCAGTTCTTGTTTGCTACACTGAGGCCTTGGTGGTTGAAATCATGTTGGTTGCCCAAAAGCTGTTGATATTTTTAACTAAGTACAAGGCCATAGGTCCAATTTCTGTGTGTGTATTATAAGACAGCATGCGTACTATTATTTGGAAACGTCTGTTTTAGGGCAGTGGTTGCATTAATCTTGGAAGACATTTGAGTGAATGCAGAGCTGGGAAAGCTTGCTTTTGCCTCTAGTTTGGATTACACAAATAGTTGAAGTAATTTCTGCCCAGTAACCACCTTTGCCTAACTTGCTTTTTCTGGAATAGTACAGTTTTGTGAGGTCAGTCATACTGCTAAGTAACACTTCAACTGTTCTGTTTATTCCTGTGTTAGCTTTCCTGTGAGCATACACCCTATCATCCGCTTAGCTGTTGAGATTAACTCTTCTATGCAGTTTTTGTGAGAGACGTTCTTTCAGCCTCAGAGGATAGATAGTTCATAATTTATTGGAGGATATATGTTTCTTGGTGGGACTTACCTAGGTCGTTGCAACAGGAGATGGATTATATACCTCCTGAAGTTGGTGTTCTTCATGCTTAAGTATTGACTTCTTTTGTTCTATGGTTCTCTGTTTTCTTTTACTTTTTTTTTTTTGTTCTTGGAGAATAAAATCCCTGCCTATTGGCCAGAATTTATAGTGAATACTCAAGACTGACTGCTACTAGAGAATATAAACAGTGAACAAAAACTGAGCAGAAAAGCTGGAATGGAATGAGGAGTAGTTGTTTCCCCTGTAAACATGCAATTTTAATATGCGCAATTTGTTTTACTTTGTTGCAAATCAATTGTATCGATTTCATCACTGATTATAAGTCTGAGAAATAGCACAATCGTTTTCAACTAGAGTAAAATTGGAGTTTTGTTCTTGTTTTTAGAAAGGAATGTATTCTTGAGTATAACTACTTACAAAAGTATGTATCAATTACACTTTTAAGATTTTTGTTCCCAAACACTCATAGGGAGCCTGGTTTTGAAATAGAAGTTGTCAACTAGAAATTCATGACAGTTTATGTACTAAAACTTTGAATACACAAAGGTAGCATGAGGGTTTTTTCCAAATTGACTTTTTGTTGAGGTACTGCTTTAGAGTACTTCTTTTTATCTTGCTTTTGTTCTGCTGACTCAGATAAATAGGAGTCAGTAACACTGGAGCAAGAAGACGACAAGTTGTCTTCCTGATAAATCCCGCACCAGAAAATACATTTTTGGTTTATCCACTATGTTCTGTGATCAGCGTGGTGAAAAGACTTACTTGATGAGTTTTAGAATTCGGTCTCCCTGGAACTGTTTTTTGTACTTACTGTCATCCTGTACGTCTTCTCAGCAACCGTCCCTGATTTATTACTTTGAAAGTGCAGTATTACTTATTATCTTCCAGTGTGTAGTGAATTGGCATCTTGCACTTACATACATCACATACTTTTACAGTTTAATATGGTAGTTCTACTTTTTTTTTCTTTTTCCTCTCACAGTAATATAAAAAGGATCAGTTTTTATTATTTGGAAAAGCATAGCTTCATTTCTTTCAGAAGCAAAAATGATGCTGTGGTAGTTAAATGTCCCACACAAACATTCTCTTTGTGTCTTACAAACCCCTGCAAAGAGTGGAGGTCTTTAGCAAGGCTTACTGTCATGTTCATTTCAGCGCTATTGGCAACAGGCCTATGATTCCTTAAGCTGGTTTGTGAAAGCTGGGGATGTCTACTCAAAATGAAAGAAGTGAACTCTTACAGTAGGTTTTTTCTCATTCTGGGCTTTTTTTTTTTTTTCCCACATGAATTGTGAATTTTCTGCATGAAAGCTGTGTATTTTTTAATGTCAAAATTCATAAAGCAGTGATACACACACATTAAAGTATGGTCTCTGCATGTGAAAATGTGCTTGTGATGTAAATCCAGAGAACATGCTGTCTTACTCATTTATTGTCTTTTGTGTTTCTGGATGCTAGGATCCCTGAAGAGAAGCACGTGTGTGTGTGTGTGTGTGTGAGATGCTGTTGCCATTCAGATGAAAGTTTTGTCAACGTTTTTTTCCTGGAAGTGTAAACATAAAGGGAAGATACAGTTGTTTTGCTCACAGCTGAACTTTAGTTTAAAAGGGCCCCAGATCAAATAAGATGATATTACTAAGTAACTTATTGGAAAGACTACAGCACTGAAAGTTAGCGTATGGATTTGTCTTAACGAAGATGCCTTGTATCTGAAGAAATCAGGCACCTTAGATGTGTGTGTGTGTGTAAGAGGGAATAAGATAATAATATCTTAATTTAATGAACAATGGTTTGCAAATATTTGTACTCCTCTTTAACAAAGGACAGAGGTTTTCAGTTTGGGTTTTTTTTTTTGTTTCTCCATTTTTCACAAACTGAATCCATATGTATCCGTCACCCTCATTTTCCACAAAAATTACTTGAAGCTGAGGATACTGGGTGGTCTCATGTAGGGTAAAGGAATTTTCAGAAACATCTATATCCTTGTATATGAATCCTGTTCTTGTTATGCAAGTCACTGTCAGTTTTAATCTCCTTCTGCCTGAAAGTATGGATCTGATTATAGAGTAGGTAGTGAATAGGAGGGCATTAGAGGTTCACACTGCTCTAACACCTGGTCAGCATTCATCTGAGGGCTCGAAAATGTTCATTTAGGAGCCCAAGGTATTTTGTTTGGCAGTTGAAGCAAAATGAGGTTGTGATTTAGGAGCAGTTCTGAACAGCAATACAGAACTGTTAGCTGTTACTCTGAAAGCACAGTGATGCATTAGAGAATTACGTTACTGAAGCAGGGACTCATTTATTTTTCTCTTTTTAGAGATACTTGGTTCTGTTATGTTGATGTTTTCAACTAAGAAATGAGCAAATATGTAATTGTCACAAGTATATAATGCAAGTATCAAAATTCATTGGTTGAATAGATTGCCTAATATAAATCCTCTTTTTCTTAATGATATGTCTGTAGTCTGACTACAAAGGGAAGGTACTGAAGGACAAGTCAGGTATCTGGAGCTTTATCTAGCTGTGGAAAGATGAGAGTTCATGTTTCAGCAAAGTTTAAATGTATTTAATATCTTATTATATATTTTAATATAGAGATATAGTTTCCTGTTCATAAGGTTATCTGAGTATTTCTGAACAGGTATAATGGAGGAGATTAAGAGGGGAGGTTACTTCCATAATTGCTTTACCTGCAGCTATTGACCTTTCTTGTTTTGGAAAGGGTGTCTCTAAATGAAAGAGTACTTGTTTAAAGTGTAAAATTCTGAAGTTTACTTTCTCAAGTTTACTTTAAAACATGATTAGTAATTCAGAAGTGTCTGGCTTTTTCAAACAAGCTACAAGCCTTGGACAACTGATAACATGTCTCTGTACTTCAGTTTCCCATCTTTAGATAGTGGCACCACTATTTATATAGCAGGAGTATTGTCAAGATAAATTTCTTAAAGTTTTGTGGTGCTGCTGCATATTTTGCTCGAATATATAATTGCATGTCTCTGATACATGGCAGAAGATTATTCAAGTGACAGCCCAGTTCCTGCTGCCACTTTTTTGCAAGCAATTATCTTGGTAATTTTTATATCGTATTAGTGCAGTAATGTGGGTACACCATTACTCCGATCATCAGATACGTGAAAGGAATTTTTATTAGGAGAAAAGTTTTGGGTGGTGGAGTTTTTGTTTTGAATCATAATCCATCATTCAAGAGAGAAGTTAAATTCCATAAAAAAACCCGAAAGTTGAAACAGCACTTCACAGACCAAAGATGTGATATGGGAAGAGAGTTACTCTTAAAACCTGATGCAGTTTTGAAAATGTTAAGTGTGTGTATTGCTACTTTCCAGCTCTTCATGTTCTATTCCTTGTAAAGCTTGTAGGTTACTAATATTAATACTGTTTAGATATGAAGTTTCAGGCTTGCTTTAAGTGTAGCCTGAACAAATTAGGGCAGCAAAACAGTAGATATATTACAAATGTAATATTTACTGTCTCCAATTTTTTTTTCCTTAATGGAGATGAACGTGCTCTAAAAAATAACTCTGAGAATTGGGTGCTGAGATTTAATGTAAAAATAGTCTGTCTTAGATGTATATTTTTTTCTGTCTTAGAAAGTGAAGTTGGCAAGGTTCAAAATATGACAAGATTGAAAAGAACTCTTTCCAGAAAGGAGCAAATCATCCAAAAGGATTAAGGAGGCTCAAGTGAAGAAATTGTTAAACAGTTTCAGTCTTTTTGTAGTAACTTTAAATTTGTACTTCCAAGGAGGTAATTTTGTATTTAGGTATAACTCCTAGCCATTTTTACCTTTTTCAGAAAAATCAGTATTAAATGCATTGATTGTCTGCTGCTTCATTCCATATTATACTTTTTAGTGATCCTTGCCAGCATGAAATGGTTCATTATTCATGAAATGGTTTATTATTATCCCTATGTTATATTGATCCCTTCTACAGCATTTTGCTTTCTGTCTGCTTCATAGGATGAATAAGGTTTTGTATGTGGTTGTATATATGGAGAGGAAATCTTTGGCAGTGCTTTATATGTAGAGAAGTTCTACATGTAGCTGTGTTAGGAGCTGAAATAGTGCTACTATACACTTCGCTGATATAACAGCGCAGATGTGGAGTGGTTCCATATGTCTTCACAAAAACAGGCAAAGAAACAATGGCTGGAACCTATCGTGTAATTTTGCAGGAGACCTGCAAAGATTCTCCGGGTTGCTACATCAGAAATACATACCAGTTAGCAAACAGGCATTGTTTTCTGGACTTTCTGAAAAGATTTTTGGGTTCTTTGGACACAAGATTGAATTTCAGCCAATTTTTTATTATTAATTACTTTAATGAATTACTGAATTACTTTCTAATGGGAAGCTGATATTTGATTTTTTTTTTTCCTGCTTTTTTTCTCTTTTTAACATTTTGTCTCATTTATTTCCCAATATTCTTACTTGGTTAGCTGGAATTTAGTTACTCTAAATCTGTTTATTCTAGATTTCAGGCAGAGTAAGATTTGTAGAAATCATGAAACTGGTTTTAAGAAGGTTATTGATGTGCACACTTATTACTTCTAGCTTGTTGCAGTGCTCATTGGAATGAGTTAAAGTGAGTTACTATAGAACATTAGTAAATTGTTTTTTAGATGTCTGTTGTCTAGCCCTTGACTTTTGTTTTAAGATCCAGTTGAACTGAAGACATACATTCTATAATGTGTTTGGCATGAAGCTGTAGATATGAAACAATGAGCTGTCTTTGCTCCTGTGTCTGTCTTGAAAGGTTCGTAATGTTCTTCTTGAATGAAGATTAAGCACAGTGTGGATCTACTTTGTCAGTTATTATATACAATAGTATAATTTATTATGTAGACAGTAATAATCACTGATAGACTGTCTAATTTCAGAGTGCTTTATATCACAAGCATTTTTATATGGTTATTTAGCACAATATTTTTCATTTCCCTATTTCTTTGAGAAATTATTACTTTCTGTCAAGTTACTGGTGGACAAGTGGACTATTATGATCATTAACTAGAAGCTGTGTTTTTTTTCCCCATTCTTCTTGACAATCTCCAGGTAGTCAATACCTCATGAGCTTTATGAAATACTGTAATAATGCAATACTGCAATATGTATATCTAGAGAAGAGTTGTGTATATATAGACTTTAGGTGCACTTTGTCACATGCAGTCCTGTCCGTAGTACTAGAAGCTCTTGCAGCTTATCACATTGTGTCCATGTTTCGTTGATTATGTATCTATTAATCTATTTAAATGTTTCATTTTTTAAAAAACTCTTTATTTTTTTTTATTTACATGACAGCCCAAAACAGCTCCGAAAAGGACTTTTGGATCCATTACAAATGATCAGGTAAATACGCAGTAGGGAGTGTTCAACATGAAAACCAGTTTTATTAATTCAGAAACTACTTTGGGCATGAGTCTGCTGAAAAGTATGCTATGAAAATTGAATAAGGTAAAATGCAGTTGCATATTGCTCTGATGAAGAATCTTGTCATCAGGGCCAGAGCCTCGTAAAGCAAATCCTGGCTCTGAGATGGGCATTATCTTGTTTTGCCTCAAATAGGTAGGTTACATTGCCTAAGCTGTCTTTTATAGATTAAAATCACTCAGCCTTTTTTATTTCTCACTCCCATCCTTCTATAGTTGTGGAGATAATATAGCAGATTATTTTTACTAGTCAGCCATTTTAATGGCAAAAGGTACTAAATGTTAATTATTTATTAACGCTTTTCCTATGTACTCACATCCTTTCTGGTGTGAACTAAACCTTCAGCTCACTGTGATAATGCAGTGACTGAGATACAGTTCAGTCCAAATAACAATGCTACCCTATTGGAAATTTCACTGAGGTTTTAACAATGATAAAGCCATTTACTTCAACATCAGGAATTTAATCCTGAAGGGTTTTTTTCATGTTTCTCTCAGAAATTTTACTTCTCAATTTGTTTGCTCATAAGGGAGAGTATTAGATATTTATAATCTTAAAATTATGTTTCTAGAAGGTTTCATTATTTTTTGGAGTGTTTAGAGTGGGAGAATTCTTCATTCTTAGAAAATGTCTTTGTTAAAATGCAGCATAATGTCACATCAACCTTATCCCTTAAGCAGCATGAAATAGACTTGCTTTAACTAGGCAAAAGTATAATTTTGTGTAACTTTTTTTTTTGTGGTTTAAAAAGATGCATAAACCTGTAATGAACAGCAAGAAATACCTTGGATAATTTAGCATAGAAAATTACTCAACTGTTAATTATTAACGTGGAAGAGATCTTTGCTGCCTTTTCTGTTTCTCTAGGAGTTTACTGCTAGTGATGGGGAACTAAAGCTCTGTTATTTTCTATCAAAATTGTATGCCATAATGAAAAATATCTTTCTCATAGTTGATAGGGAAAAGTAGAAAGGGTATGCATATGTATAGCTGCATGTATTCAAAGTCTGTAAGAAATGTTTGTTGTAGTTGTGGGATCTAATGACTGAATAATCAGTGCCCATCTGTCAACTTGTGTACAAATAAAGAAGTAAAAGATAGGTGGCAGGTTTTTTTTTTTTCACTCTAGCTTCTGTTGCTTTTTTTTCTGGAAATCTATGTTAAAGCATAGAATATAGAATTTGTCATTTCTCAGTAATTCTGAGATATATTGCAGTTAACTGCTAGCCAGATTGAAGATGAAGAGGAAGCTTTGCCTTTATGAAGAGATCAGCAGAGAATTACTATTCTGAAATTTAACTAATTGCTGCAAAAGATACATCTTGATTTAGAAACAATTATATTTTCATATGCCTTCTGGTAAAGAAGCCAAAGCTGTATTTGTTTTATTGTTTCAAAGTGTGCTCCAGTTTGCTTTAGAGTGTCCCTGGTTGCAACTTAATGTCACAAATACTGTGCAAGTGGCACAGTAATTTTTGAAATGCGGATGGATAGTCTGTTTCCATGAAATAAATGATTACTTAGGTAGGGTCAAATTCTGGCTTTGAGAAAACAAATCAATGAAAGAGTGCAGCCTTTCGCCAAAGTAGACCTATAAATGCATTCCCTTTAATGATGGCTAGAAGGGTACAGTGAATACAAATCTTTTTTGCAAGTAATGAAAAATAAAGAGCCTTACACACTTGGAAACACTTTCTTTCCCTTTGGTCTGAAGTGTCTTAAACCACTTTTGAACATGCATAATTACATAAGTGAAGGTTAAAGACAAACACAATAAACAGAACCAGGCTGGGTGCTGTTGTTCATTATTACAGGTATGGCAGATAAAACCAAAATCCTAATTAGTCAGCATCTTTATTGATGCCTTCTTTTTCTGTTCATCCTATACATTCAGCTTTAGTGATCTGCATTCTAGCTCTGCCCTTGTGGAAGGAAAGATACAGCTGGAAAACTTCCTTTAAATCCCTTCCTCCTCTGAATGATGAGAGATATGAGAAGAGACAATAATTGTGATATTCTTAAGCCCTGTTTGTCTGAAGAGACAGCAGAAGAGGGAATGTACGTCTAGATTCCAATCTTTATTTTAGCAGACTACTTCTGTTAATGCTATGTTTTAAAAGAAGCTGTTTGTGCAATATATGTAGCATTTCTTCCAGGGGTCTTAGGTGTTCAACAAACCGCATGAAAAAGATCGATCTCACAGTTTTGTGATATTTTTTGAAATGAAAACAGATCATATTTTCTTCCTGGGATTGTATTTTTCACTACAAATGCAAAATGCATAAATGATGAAGAAAGGAATAGCTTTGATGATGTTTTAGAGTGTATTTGTAATCAGCTTATGACTTAGTTTTATCTTTACCATCTAACACCTAAATTAGGTAGTAAGCCTCTTTTCAGTGATGGTGATGGTTTCTTATGCTAATAGTTTCAAATGATGATCAGAGTTGCTCCACAAACAGAAACTCTTTTTCTTGTTTTCCCTGAAATTGAACATTGGTTTAAGTCCTCCACTGTGTGCATGCTATCTTGCTTTGCATGTGGCTGAACTCTGGCTTCATTCCTCCTTTCCATACTCACTCATACAATGGAGGAACCGTCTCTCCAGGTATTTAATAGCATTTCTGTAGAAATAGAGAAACTGATTTAAAAAAAAACCCCAAAACAAAACACACCACCACGTTCTCTGTCTCTCTCCCTCCCTCTCCCCACCTTCCCCACCTTTTTCTAAAGTGTCTGTTTCTTCCCACGTTTGCTCTGAAGCTTTCTTAAGGCCCTGAAGCTTAAAGTAAAATTAGATATTGCATAATAAAGGTAAATAGAAATGTTTATTCCTGTATGCAATATATAAAAAAATATATAGTCAATGTAAATTTCAGAACACTGAGATATTTCTCTATTTACATATACCGTCATGCTAAAGTATGTTCTTTCTGTGTCTTGTAGGGTCAAAATGTGTTTGGTCTTGATATAACTGAGACACCTGAAGGAGATAAGTGGCCTCAACTGATTGTCCAACAGATCCTGGATAGGGAACAGAAGGATACCTATGTGATGAAAATTAAAGTTGAAGATGGTGGAAGCCCTCCAAGATCTAGCACTGCCATCCTCCAAGTCACAGTGACTGATGTGAATGATAATCGCCCAGTCTTCAAAGAGAATGACATTGAAGTCAGTGTTCCAGAAAATGCTCCGGTGGGCACCTCTGTTTCTCAACTCCATGCCACTGATGCAGACCTGGGCTCAAATGCACAAATCCACTTCTATTTCAGCAATCAGATCTCCAGTTTGGCCAAAAGGCTGTTTGCCATAGATAACACCACTGGTCTCATCACTATAAGGGAACCACTAGATAGGGAGGAATCTCCTGTACACAAATTAACTGTTTTGGCAAGTGATGGCAGTTCAACTCCATCAAGAGCGACAGTGACTGTTAATGTTACAGATATTAATGACAATGTCCCATCAATAGACACGAGATACATCATCAATCCAGTGAACGGAACAGTACTTTTGTCTGAGAAGGCTCCGCTTAATACGAAAATTGCATTGATAACAGTAATGGACAAGGATGCTGATCTGAATGGAAAAGTTACGTGTTTTACAGATCACGATGTCCCTTTTAGGCTAAAGCCCGTGTTTGATAATCAGTTTCTTCTGGAGACAGCTACGTTTCTAGATTATGAAGCCACACGGGAATATGCCATTAAAATAGTAGCTTCCGATTCAGGGAAACCTCCCTTAAACCAGTCTGCAATGCTCCTCATCAAAATAAAAGATGAGAATGACAATGCTCCAGTTTTTACACAGCCTATCATAGGTCTTTCCATCCCTGAAAACAATGCTCCTGGTACTCAGCTAACCAAGATAAGCGCTACAGATGCTGACAGTGGACGCAATGCTGAGATCAGCTATATCCTGGGTTCTGATGCACCCCCTATTTTCAACCTTGACCGCCGTACAGGTATTCTGACAGCAGTGAGAAAGCTGGATAGAGAAAAGCAAGACAGGTACTCCTTCACTGTGCTGGCTAAGGATAATGGGATACCACCATTGCAGACCAATGCTACTGTGACAGTGTCTGTCCTGGACCAGAATGATAACAGCCCTGCTTTCACGCACAATGAATACAATTTCTATGTGCCGGAAAATTTACCCATGTATGGCACAGTGGGGCTTATCACAGTTACAGATGCTGACTCAGGAGAGAATGCTGCGGTTACTCTCTCTATATTAAATGGTAGAGATAATTTCATTATAGATCCACTTACTGGTGTAATAAGACCTAATATTACCTTTGATAGGGAACAGCAGGGGTCCTATACTTTCCAGGTGAAAGCTGTGGATGGAGGAAGAGTGCAGCGTTCCTCAACTGCCAAAGTGACCATCAATGTTGTTGATGTAAATGACAACAGGCCTGTTTTTGTTATTCCTTCATCTAATTATTCGTATGAGTTGGTTCCAACGTCAGCCAGTCCAGGGTCTGTAGTTACTAAAGTCTTTGCAGTTGATAATGACACGGGAATGAATGCAGAGCTCCGCTATAGCATTATAGGTGGGAACTCACGGGGCTTGTTCACAATTGACCAATTAACAGGCAATATAACTTTGAAAGAGAAGGTAATTACATCAGATCATGGCTTGCACAGACTGGTGATAAAAGTCAATGACCTAGGACAGCCTGAGTCTCTTTACACTATAGCTCTTGTGCATTTATTTGTCAACGAGACAGTCACCAACAGTTCCTATGTACAAGAGCTAGTGCGCAGGAATATGGAAACTCCGGTTGGCCAGAATGTTGGGGATGGGGAGATAACCCCACAAACCAATGATTATGTCAAGATCATCATTGCTATTATTGCAGGCACTATGACAGTTATTCTGGTAATTTTTGTCACTGCTTTAGTACGGTGCCGCCAGACACCTCGGCACAAGGTTGTCCAAAAAAACAAGCAGAGTGGTGAATGGGTTTCCCCAAACCAAGAGAATAGGCAGATCAAGAAAAAGAAGAAGAAGAAGAAGCGCTCTCCAAAAAGTCTCCTCCTCAACTTTGTGACTATTGAAGAATCTAAGCCTGACGATCCTGGCCACGAGCACATAAATGGCACTTTAGACATTCCTGTAGAGCTAGAAGAACAGACTATGGGAAAGTATAACTGGGCCACCACACCAACCACTTTTAAGCCTGATAGCCCAGATTTAGCAAAGCACTACAAGTCTGCTTCTCCGCAGCCTACCTTTCAAATTAAACCTGAGACTCCTGTACCCCCCAAGAAGCACCATGTCATTCAGGAACTGCCTCTAGATAACACCTTTGTGGTGGGCTGTGATTCACTTTCCAAGTGCTCATCAAGCAGCTCGGACCCTTACAGTGTTTCTGAATGCAGCTGTCAAGGAGGCTTCAAGACCCCAGGACCCATACACACCAGACAGGTAATGGAAGTTTTAAGGTGCTCTCTTTCTCCTTCCCTTCTTACTTTGCCATTCCTGTAACTCTAGATCTAGGCACTGCAAAATAACCTTTTCTGCAAGCATTAGAAGTCTGAAAGCGCGTGTTAGATCGAGGCACTGAAAAGTAAACAATTTAAGATTCATCAGTGTTAAGAGAGAAAATGAAATGTCTTTTGGCTGTAGGGACATCGAGCAGAGAATTATGCCATCGGTGGGTATTAACTAACTGCAGATGGCAGCATGACACTGCCTGCGTCACTGCAGTACCTCATGCAGCCCTGCAAGGCCCAGGGGGGTTATGGTGCTGTCCTCTGTAGTATTTTGTGCTCAAGAATTGAGGTAATCTAGGCCAGGTGGAAAGCAATAAAGCCTTACAGGATCTGATAAGTGGTTCTTAATATTAATGGAGTCTGGAATTGCAGCCTTCATTTGGGCATAGCTTTACTTCAAGGTCTCTCAAAAGCAGGCAAGGATTTTCCTCTGAGAGTTTCGGTGCCATTTTCAAACTAGAAGCATACTGGACTATTTAAATCTGGTGGAGTAACACAGTCGGCAGGCAAAGTTAGGGGAAAATGAGAAGCATCAGTATAATTGCTCTGACTTCTACTCTGCTCGCCTGATAAACCAGGTAGTAGCTTCTCAGAAATCCAGTACATCCAGCAAAGGAAATGTCTAAAGAATCCTCATCTTAAAATTAAAAATCAATTGAGAACCAAAGTACATTTTAGTCTTCTAGACACTACAGAAAGGCTTTAAGTCATTGGAAATAGAATTTAATTACTGTCCTTATTCTGGACAATATTATTAATAATAAAGCTTTGCTGTTTGTGTTTCCTTCTTTCTTCACATATCACAAAGTTTTCAGTGAAATAGTTTTCTAGTTAAGCTTTAATTGGTCAAGGAATTAATCATGAAAGAAAAAGTATCAGGAGATTTAATATATTATTGATAATATATTTTAATACTATTGCCTGGGAGCAAATCCTCAGCATGACTGAGCCAGTTAGACTTTTTGCTTTAGCTAGGTTTTGATTCTTTTTTCTGTGGGCTTTGTTTTATTACCATGACAAAAACAATGTGATAATGGTGTAGTAACTGATAAAAGCATGTGCCTCAAAAAAGCTGCACATTCAAAGTAGCCATCATATCTTTGAAAATGGCAGGTTGGGTTGTTTTGTCTGTTTTCCTTACCAACCCAAATCTGTGCTATATTCTATATCACTATGCTTTAGAAAACTTCCATCTTTTTCTGAGGTGCATTAACAGAAAAATTGAAGGGGAGAGGGTGAGAGAATTTCTTATTTCTAAGACATGGCAGCACTGAAAAATGAAGCTTTTTGAGATTTGAGTATTTTCTATTAAAGGTATTTGAAGGTGTTAATTTAAATTACACATTACAAAAGCTTCTTGCCAATTTGTTCATCTGTTTGAACTCTCATAACTGAGGAGGCTAGTGCTACAGAAATGCTCCTCAGCATTTCTGTAGGTCTCATCTAAGTGATTTTTCAATTGAGTTCTGGTATAGTTCCTCTGAGCCAAAAAGGTTCTTCCATTGTCTGCTCAAATACACTGTCAAGCAGTAATGCTGCAAACAAAGCAAGCTCATAAGTCTCTAGGTTTTCACTGACATAGTTCTTCCATCCAAAGGGGCTTTTAAAGTAGAATGGAAGCAATTCTCTTCTGCAGAAGTTGGTTGGGGAAAAGAGCATTTCCTTTTATTTGTACCTTAAAGGTCAATGACAGGGGCTTCCTATCTGGAAGAGCAGAACAGAGTTGTGTTTTTTTTTTTTTCTTTAAATGCTCATTGCCTGATACTAGCTTATCTTCATATAGCTGTACCTGAAATTATATTAATATGATGCACTGAATATATCAACAAGAGATTAATGTTACTATGATTCTATGATCCTATTGGTTTTGTTAAATCTATAGCCTATCCTTCTTTTACATGTTTTTTTCTGTATGAAAGTGATCACATTGTTGAAGAAAGCGTAACTGCTCACTGTCAAGGGCTTTTTACACAAATCTGGAAACAACATTAACCTGTGAACACATGAATTCACCTTCTTATTTGTTATTTAAATAAAAGTAGTTTTGTTAATTTATTTACATAAATTGGGCAAGAAAAGCTATTAGATTTAAATGCTTTGTGTTGGACCATGATCGCAAAGGCAGAATTGTATTTCATAAGTAAAATCAAGCACAGTATTTCTTAAACTTTGATGGATCTTGTAAGTCAGTCTTCCTTCTAAGCTGGTTTTGTGTATGGTAGTCTCTACAGTTTTCTCAGGTGGGGCTGTAAAAGGTGACTCAGGGTGAGTTGTCACTGTTAGCCTGTAAAAAGACAAAGCAAATAAAAATGAACTTCTGCCACAGTGGTTCAGCTGTTGTGCTGTCCCACTGCCCTCCAGCCTCAGAGACTAACAGGGTGTTTGTGCTTAATGATGCATTTGTGTTGTGCGGGCTCTGAATTATCAGGAAACTGAAGGCCAGGCTGGAGAATTGGAAGATAGGAAGGGCTGCTGACAAGGGAGATGTGCTAGTTTGAACAATGAAAGTAACATGTCTAATGTGAGTAAAAATGTTTTACTTTACCACTAAGAATTACTGTAATGCCTCCCTTTTACAAAACAAAAGCTTTCTGAAGGAGGCTAAAAAAGATTACATTCACTGTAAAGATAACTCTTCTGTTTCTACTTCATGCTGCTATTAAGATGTAGCACATCTTAACTGTTCTTAGTTTTGTCCATGCAAGGCTTTCTACTCAGATATTTGAAGTAATATTGAGTTAGAGCTAAAAATACATGTTTTCCTTTGAAGCTCTAAATTTTGTGTATGTCCGAATGGTATCGATTCAGGTCTTTAAAGAAAGGAAATTATGTCTTTGCTTTACTGCTAAATTTGTCTAAGTGATCTATAAAATGACAGAAAGTCATTACAACAGTTGTACTCAAAAAGCGTGCAAGACAAGATGGAAAGGTTTTTCTACTAAAACCCCCAAAATATCTCTTTAGTGGTCATGTGGGAAAATAAATACAGCAGTACAACAGCTAAAAGTTTTATGGAGAAGGAATCGGAGACTCCTGAAGCAGCTGGGGACACACTGAATCATGAACTACAGGAAGCTGAAGAGGGAAAAGTGTGGTCCTAATGTAATGTCCCCTATGTATGTGAGAAGGGGGAAAAGGAAAGAGATATTAATTATTCTGAAGTGACACAGTAGGAATTAATAAATACTAATGATAGCAGAGCTGCAGAATAGCGTGCTTTCTTTTGGGATGTAGTAGAGATAATTCTTTTCAAGATGTTTTACCAAGAGCTACATTGTGAAGGGGTTTCTTATTCATAATAAAATTTTTCAAACTTGTGTATTTGAGACTTGTAAATGAAATTCACTTTCAGTGCCATCAGATTTTCATTGTTTTGGTAGTCATGGGCCTCATAGAAAGATGCATTTCTTTGGTAGAAAAGCATATAGCACCTTTAAAGTTTATCTGTATGCAAGCTTTGGAAAAGCTCAATTGCTTTTAACATTTACCTCAATGAGAGCCAGCTATATGAAGTATTCCATACTGACACAAATCTTCTAATTCTTTTTACATTTGTATTGGAATGATGAATAGAAAGAGAGGTTTTTCCAGTCTAGTTTTCATGTAATTTATAACACAATTTTAAAATATATACTCTTTGCTCAAGTCCTTGAAACAGTATTCAGACAATTGAAATACCTGTCTAGGGATCAGCCTGTCAATTCAAACCATGTATAGTATTATCTGTGGCAGTTTGGTTCAAAGAAGCTCCTGCCACAAATGTTCATTAGAACTTCCCATGCATTAGCTGCCTTCTTGTCCCTTTCTTTTCATTAATGCTATTTCAGACATTCTTTTCATTTCAGAGTAGTATAATGCATACTATAGGAACAGTTGAAATCTGAAAATAAACACCCAGTCACTCAGGGGGAGACTTGCGAGCTTTTGTGTTGTCATTTACAACTTTAACTTAACAGCAAGTTTTATTCTGACTTTGTGTTATGGAAGAAGTGTGAGTGCTCATGAAGGCAGCACCTCTTCTGCTGATAGAGCTGGGAAGTACACTCATGATATGAATTTACCGTTACATACTTCGTGGTGGTTCTCCATGCTTCACAGGGAACTCTGGTCTGTATGTTAATTTAGCTTCACTGCTAGCACACTATACCAAGTTTGGGAAGTTGTTGAGGGAGTGAAGAAGCATGCACACTGGTTTTATTTACTAATGCAAATCTTCAGCAGTTAATTTTAGTTGCCAGGATTCTATCATTTTAGAAGATATCCATACTTATGAACAGAAATTTCAGGTGACACAGTGATCCCTGCTGCACCTGTTAGAAACTGGTTGGAGAGGAACATTATATACTGTAGAAATCTGAATGGGAAGTAGACTTCATTTAAAATACATTATATTTTGGGCCCCTACAGTCACAATTCTGATTCTGTTAGTAACTGCTTAGACCTGCTTACAGTCATGGTATATTTCGTTTCCTGATTTGAAATGTAGTGAAGAGTCATTATACTTCCCACTCACTATGAGAACAGTGTGCTTAGGATGTGAATTGAGAGAATATTACACTGTTCCTGAAACTAATAGCTCTAAAAAGTCACCTGTTATGTAAATCTGTAGCTGCAGGATTTATTGCTTCATTTAATAACATGAGACTAGTGAGTTTAACCTAGTATAGTGTTCATCAGTAGTCAGTGCTGATGCTTCTGGTATGTAAAAGGGCTTAGAAATAACACTGGTAACTTTGCATTGGCAGATACAATTAAAGAACGATATCTTCTAAATATCAGTTAAATAGCTGTTGGTATAAGCCATTTCAAAATTGATCACTATGATTCTAAATAGTTTTGTTATTTTCTCTTAATATTCTGGTAGCTCTGATACACTGCCATGTGTATACATTTCAGGAAAAAAAACTGACATTCCCATCTGGAGAATTTCTAACTAAAGGATAAGTGAAAGTCTGCAGCATGGAGGTTACTGAGCAGCTACTGAATTGTGCAGTACTATTGAAATAAAGCTGGTCAAAAAATGCTTTTTCTCTGTGGAATACTTTGAAGAAAACTTTGGAATTGTTCTTTTAACACGTCTTTCACTGCAAAAGCATGGACATAACTAGAATGAGCCCCCCTTGCCTCATAGTAGAAGACAAAAATGGTGCAAATGGGATGTAAAGAAAAATGTTTTGTATGAGGAAAGAAGTGAAGTATTTTGAATATGACACTCAAGTAAAAACTAATTCAAAGTAATCGAAGGCTCCCCTCCTGCCCCTGGCCCCCAGTAAGAGCTTGCTGACTGAGTTTATATTGAAGTTGGAAGATGAAGTTCCAGCATTAATAACTGGGTGATTTTTATGCAAGCTAGAATGATACACAACTCTCTCTTCAATAGCAGCTTGCTTTAGAGTAGTAGCAGCATCGATTTTCATCAAGTGCATTTTGCCTTCATTTTTCAGTGGGATAACTGAAAAGTTTACTCTTATCCTCATGATCCAACTTTGTGGGTTTTTTTTTTAAATGACCTAGACCTATAAACCATTGCTAGCAATGATGCCTGATTTAGATACAGCCTAATTTTCGCATTTTCTTTTCCTGTTTTCTGCCAGCATATATTGCACTCAATAATCTGCACTTGATAGCAATTTCCTTACCAGGGAGTGCCTAGCATCTTGGTGATGGTGGTATTGATGGTGTTTTCTTTCCTGTGAAATAATTGATTGGAATGAATTAATTTATGTTGGGTTTTTTTTTCATTTTTTGTTTTTTTTTATGACTCTAACTCTGTTGACGATAAATAGAGATCAAGGATGCAAAATATCTCTTCAGATCAAAGTATTTTATGCTCTTAGGATCAATGCTCTTGACTGAAGTCTGCTAAACCTCTGTAGAACATGTTCTAGGTGGTATGGTAGTCTTTGAATAGCTGTAATCTTGCAACAGCACTTGGGGGTTCAAGCTGACAAAGTGGAAATAAAGCCATACCTAGAAGCAGTTTCTTTTTCAGCATTTTTGCTATGGGTATATAGATGTGTGCAGATCTTTGCTTGTGTATAGAAACCTAAAACCACAACACACATCAAAAAAGGTTGGTTAGAACCGCAGTAGCTCAGTACTTCTCAAATCCATGCAGTGATTGACAAGGTAGAAATTCGCAGACAAACTTTACAGTATGTGGGGAAAATTATGCAGGAAAGGGCTTTTCTCATGCTGTTTCTCTGTTTGCCAGCTCTGAACGCCATCGCATCTGATGTTATATACTGAAGTCGTACGTGTACACAATGATGTTAAGCCAGCAAACATGAAAACAAGGAAATAGCACGAGAAAGCCCTTTGTCCTGTCTCTGATTGCCGAAGAAATTTATCGTCTGATCTCCAGAGGGGTTTGGAAGTGACGATGAACTGTTCAAGCTGCCCTACTGAAAGGTATCAAGGGCAAGAATTTTTTAAAAAGCAAAGACAGAGATTTTAGTACGTTGTGCTATAGTGTTCTATAATGTAGTTTTGCTAAGAAAAAAGTAATGTGACCCATCCTTCTGCACAATTGGTGATTATGGTAAATCTATTTTGCTTGTAATCATCCTCTTGTCCCAGTTTTCTTTTTTCTTTATTTATTTTAGTTGAAACAATTAGGAACTTTGTTTCCATGAATATATTAAAGGGAGCAATAAATTTTATTCGTACGTTAAAAAGAGAATGTAAAGTTCTTTATACTCCCTGCATTTAAAATAAAACCAAACAAATTGTTGTCACTTATAGCACCATTATCCATGTTAAGAATTAAGTGTTATTTATATCTATACCATAATATTTTTAATGATGATATTGCTGCTATGAATCATAAATAGAATTGATCAAATCACTGCTTTCTCATTTTATAGGCACAGTAGTAGTAGTAAAAAATGAGTACTTCCTGCTTTCTTATCCACAACATTTTGTAATAAATAAATGATCACCTTTTAAATAACTGGAAAGCATTCACTTAACTTTTAAAAATAAAGTCTGATTTGCTTGCTGAAGTCTGGCTAATGTCTGTGTAAAACTGCCATACGTTTAACCTTTTGAAGTACTTTTATTTAAAACAAGAAAGTCCTAATTCCAGTGACTTGATTTTCAATGTGACAAAATAGGAAACAGCATACATAATTTCTTCACTGTTAGCCAGCACATGGGGGAGAAAATGGCCTAACGCTGGTTCCCTCCCCTCCCTCCCCCCCAATTAATAGCAAGGGGAAGAAGGAAGATGTAAGGGTGAGAGGGCAGGAAGAAGAAGGAAGGAGGAGGGAGAGAGGGGACAGGCAGTGGGAATGGGAGA
>JANHGB010397295.1:0-38700 GCA_026283785.1 Coracopsis vasa
GAGCCAGAAAACTCGCAGTCAAGAGGTTTGCGAGAGATATTAGACATCTATATTTTGTCATGGCAAATGGAAATTGTAAATATTTAGTTGTATGAAGAGCAATAGTACCAGCAAGTCGAGGGGTACCAGTCAACACACTTACCAGCAGAGCTGCCATTCAGAAAGGCTGGAGGAGTGAGCTGACAAGAAACTCAACACTAAGTCCTGCCCCTGGGAAGGAATAAGACCTGGGAATGATACAGGCTGGGTAGGAACTCTGCAGAAAAGTCTCAGCTGGGGGCAAGAGCAAGTGGAGCACAAGCATGTTCTGACAGCAAAGATGCCCAATGGTGTCCTGGGCTGTACAAACAGAAGCATATATAGTAGATTGAGGGAAGTGATTAACCCCTTGTACTTTGCACTCCTTAGACTGCATCTAGGATACTGTGTCCACTTCAGGACATCCCAGTACAAGAAAGATACTGATGAAAAGGAGTGAGTTCAACAGGAGACCAGAAAACTTGGCCTATGAGAAGAGTCTGAGGGAGCAGGGCTTGTTCACCCTGGAGAAGAAATAGCCTAAAGGGAGCTAGTATCTGCCTGATCATACCCATGGAGACATCATGAAGACACAGTGAGCTGCTTCACAGCGTTGCACTGCAGGAAGAGAGAGTGGCCATAGTTTGAAACAGGAGAGATCCCAAACAGATGAACTTGTGGAGGAATAATCACAAGTATAATTAGACATAGTGAAAAAACTGCCAAGAGAAGTTGCAGAATCTCTTCTTGTAGGTTTTCAAGATCACACCAGACAAAGCCCTGAGTAGCTGGTTAAAAGTCAGTATCAGCCCTGTCTCCAGCAGCAAATTGGACTCAGAAAGTCCAGAGGCCACTTCCATCATAAATGACCCCATGATTCTGTCCATACCTTAAATCTCCCCTTATGCTAGCAACAAATCAAAGTACCAACAATCCTTGACTTCATTTCAGTTACACTGGCCTTCAAAACATCATTATTTCTGCAGCCATTGTGTGACCTACCGCTTGGTTTTTTGAAGTTGTTGAAAACTACAGTATCATCAAGAAAGTGGTGCCTTGCCTAGTTCAGAGGCACCTTCACACACTCTGTATGATCATGTAAGTTTAACTGAATAGTTTGTTCTCCTGTTATCTATCCCAAACAAGGGTGATAGCAGAGTCAGCTTCATGGGCAGACAAAATGAGAGGCCCACACTCAGGAGTCAGGAGAAGGGTGGGGAGGAAGGTGTTTCTAAGCATCAGTGTCCCAACCAGGTATTATCTAGTCATAACCAGCACCAAAGAGGAATGTTTGGCCACAACTGGTGTGGCACACATGCCAAAACACAGCGAAGACATCATACATACTTTCTCCTGAAGACTTGCAGCTGACAACCAGAGGATTTGAGGGCAGTGAGCAACCTCAGAGACAACTTGCATATCACTGGAAGAGGGGAGGGGAACCTCAGTGCACTCAGGAGGCTCAGAAAGGCATCCTCCCACTTCTCACATGCCCATAACTAAACTTAGCTAGACTCAGCAGAGTGCATGCTATTTTGGGGCACATTTTTCTTAAGAATAATAATGTACAAAAACCTGCTTTAAATTGATTCTGTTGTAACAGACCAAATAACAGTAATTGTACGCAGCCAATTGCTCATACATAATAAAAATGGCATTAGAGTTGAAATTACAGCTTCAACTTTTATTGGAATTTAAGTTACTCGTGAAACACCTTGACATAGGAGACATTTTATAAATTTTGAGAGCAGTTACAAAACTGAAAATTGAAATAAAAATCTGCAGCTGCCCACCATTTTAAAGCTTAACAAAAGGAAAGGTATATGAGACTTCAGTATTACTCCTTTATGATATGCCAAATTAACTTGGGAGATCACTGTTGGCTAATGAAGGAGAACAAATGAAGTACTAAAAAGGTCCTTGGTAAGCTACAGGAAAAAAATGTTAGCTTCAGATTCAATCAGGTTTTAATCTAAAAACCTTGTTTCCCAGACCAATTGACAAAGTGACACATCAAAATGGTTATGATTTACAGAATGGAGCAAAAGGGCATGTGGAGGGGAGATTCACACTGTAACCAGACTGAAGTCTGGCTTCCCCACACCCAAACTTTGAAACATGAAAAGAAACATTAAAGTTTGATCACATCAGTGCTCTACAACAATACAGCAATGACTGTGATTCACACATGCTATGTTTTCTATTTTCAGTGTCAACTCGGTATATAAGAGTATTAAACCCAACACAACTCCCGAAAACCACCCTTTGTAGCTAAACAGCCATTCATGAGTACGGGAGCTTGCCTTTTCAAAAGACTGTGCATAGCGTAAATGCTACTTTACACTGGCTTAGGCCAACCCAGATCACTGTTTCTCTCAAAAAAGGGGGGCTCTGCTCTCATAGACAGCTATTGGCCTCCCTATGGTAGTGTAGGTACCACCAGATGGAAACCCTGCCCAAAAGACTTCATTTCTTCCCAGACTAAAGAAAATGTATGTAATTCAATTCAAACTCAGTGAGGTTATAAAACAGACGTAAAAAAATTGCCTGGTACGCAGGGAGCTGAATTTGAGGTTGATTACGGAGCTTATGAGGGACTTCACTGTAAGAAGGAAATATTTCTGAAGGTTGTTCTCCAAGAAGAAAACTATGCATACACAAAAAAGTCCAAATTATGCAAACAGAAGGAGCTTGCCTACCCCATATTTAGAACAGACTGAATAAACAAATCCAAGAAAACAGGTAAAAGGAAACAGTTCTGGCTGTAAGCTCACGTGCATGCTGTTGATCATTTTTCATTTGTACTGAAAGGTGAAATACAGGCTTTTCACCAAGAGCACAGGATGCTCCTCTGTGTTAAGTATCATAAACATGGTAAGATAGTCCTTTTCCCAAAGGGTTTGTAACCTCTGTTGGGTGGACTGGTTCCAAACAGCTGTAGTCACAGGGAGCTGATTGTAAATAATCAATCATCATCTAACAGATTAGGAACAGTCATGAGAGGAAGAGAATGACTTGACAAAATACCATCTATTCATAAATTGTGTCCTAGGTTAAACTGCAATAAAAAGGTATAAAACCACATCATATAAAAGATCAACTCAACAGCCCAGGGAAAATAAAAGCCAGTCTCCTCCAAAGCATGGAGGATCAGAGTTCCTAAGGAGCAGAAACTGCTAATGTATTCACCTGAGTACCTTCTGGAAAAAACTAATAGGAGCCAGTATTATTACAGAGCCAAAATTAATTTGTGTTACCAAAATTAACTTTGATATCAAATTGTTATAATTCAATTTTCAGTTGACCTAGTTGCAATGATCTAATAGGGAAAAATGGGGTAATTTAAATATTTTGCACATCAAGAACTTGCTGACAAAGCCATTGGGACTTAAAGATCAAACATGCTAATGCAGAAAGTAAATAACTTCCAATAATCACAACTGTCATTCATTATCCCTAGTGTCGGTTTTTGCTACCTTCTGATATTTCAAACTAAACAATTAGGAAGCATGTTTAATGGCCAGGTTTGAGTACAGAACTATGATATAACTCCTTCCTATCAAGTCTGCAGTTTTTAGGCACACACAAAAAATTCCTGCATGGAAAACAACAACAAAAATTCAGGGGATTAAGGAGAAAGGTTACGACTGTAAATAATTTCTTTTTAAGCATACTCATTATGTTCTAGCAAAACTGCAGTACTTTGCATTAGCTTCAGGTTCACATATTTAACTGGAGCAAATTGCCCTTTAAGTTCCCTTAGTGATCATTAATAATTTCCAAGTGATTCTGAACATTCTTAAAAAACGTACTACTTATCAAGCTGAAGGTCAGTAAGAAAGCTCAAAATGTCTGACTAAAGTTTAAATCCACAGTGATAGCAAAATGCAGAACTGCTCATACATTCACTAATACAGATGAAAACACTCATGAGGAAAGACTATACTGCAATCAGTAACCCAGCACCAATTCTTCAAGCTAATGAAGTATTAAAGCGATTAGCTTTACTTTTGCTAACAAGCAGGTTGTGGCTATTATTATTATGCTGGCATGATCCACACATAAGCAGATCAAGAAATTTAAAAATCAAACTGGACAGGCACAACCACTTTGCAGAACCAGTTTTTTCACTTCCATCACTTTGTAACTCCCCTATGCTGCCTTGTTTCTTCAGTTTTAGCTCAACAAAGGTACAAGTGAAGAAGAGTAGAGTACAGTCCCATTCAAATAAAACCAATGCAAGCCATCTCACAGAGAGGAAATAAATAAATGCAAGCATAGGATTAAAAAATCCCAAACATCCAGACAATCCCATCAGATGCTTTCTTTGGTAAGTGAATGCCAGGGCATTCCTACCCCTGGGTACCGTAGCTGTTCTTCCTTTAGCTTCCAGTAACAACAGACTTGAGTAAACTAGAGAAACTCATGATACCCCCTATACTAAACAGGTCAGAGAAGATCGGGAGGCAGGCAGATGATGGTAGGAAGTAACAGGTCACTTTGGAGGAGACAGAGTACTTTCTCATCAGCAGCAGTCCCTGGCTTCCAGAGGCCAAGCTGGTGGCTCCATGAACCACCCAACCCATCCTGGCCACTTACCCCTCCTCAGCTTTTGTGCTTTCAGAGCACAAAAAAGTCTTACACAGTCAAAATGGTTCCTTAAAAACATGCACTACTGTTCCCCTTCTTTTGGAAGAGGGGTGGGATGGAGCGCTGCCAGTTGTAGTCTAATCAGCTCTTGGGTTTTGGGGCTGCTGACAAATCATGTGTCCAAATTTGAAGAGCTTCAAGAAAAGCAAACTTTAAAAAAACAAACAAAAAACACCAACAAAACCAACACACACAAACCAAACCAAACAATATCCCCTATCTCCCCATCAAACTCATCAAAAGCAAGAACTGAAAGAATTCGGGACAGTTCTATTAAAAACAACAAAACACCAAATGCAACTACATAAGAAAGTTCTTCAGTTTCTGTTGCTACTTACCCCACAACACGGCATACTAAAAATAGCTTGCTTTTCCAATTTCAAAGAAAATCTGCTGTCTACATGGATTCATCAAAACATGAATTCCTAGACAGTAAATGGATGCTTCATTCTCACAAATTGCAAGGAAACAAACCCCCACATTTCACCACAAAATGTCTCCTGTTACACTATAGTTTTTAACACTGATCACAAGTATAAGGTTTCATGTGAGGGAGAATGGAGCCCAAAGGGAATTTCTGCTTGCATGATAAAGATGCCTGTGCTTGTGGATATGGGACTGGAAGTGCTGAAGCATGTTTGACCTTCAAATGTCAGCATGTTCATCTTGCGAAGACTTCGGATGTTTACACAAGCATGAAGTGCTGTAACTCTTTCCCTAGAGACATACTCTGAGCTCAGCGATTCATCAAGCAGGAATACGGCTGGTGTCACCCCAGCACAGCTCTGTGGACACAGCCCTGTGGCCCTTGAATACCAGCTTGCCATTTCCTGGGAATGCTGCAGGGTCCAACACAAGGCTGTACCTCTCCTTCACGCCAAGCCTGTCAGGAATGAGGTCTGATGAATGAACAGAGCAACTTCCAGCAGTTCAAGCACAGCCCTATAATGCTGCCATGCCTTCCCCCCTTGCCAGTTATGGACAGTTTATCCTTTGAGGGCAGATAAATGCCGCAGCACTGCGCTGTCACATCATAAGCACTAGGTTTATCGGTCCTCTTTACCTGAAGGGCAAAGTGCCCTAAATGAGAAATACTTTGCTGAAAATTAACCAAGCTCTTTCCCACACTTACTGAAAGTCATTTTGCTTACATTTTTCCAAGGTTACAGATGAGCTTTCTGACCCAAGCCTTCTCCAAATGGCAAGCTATCCACTCAGGATGAGAATGTAAGGCGTATTTATAAACAGATGTTTAAGGTCTTTCAATGAGGTACAAAATACTTTACACAGAAAGCCACTTCAATCACTAAATACAGTGTTTTTCCTGTCTAAATTAAAGAGACAAATATGGACATTAATTTATACCAGCACTCTGACAACAAAAACCTAATACATATACTGTTGGTTATGGCACATGCTTTTGCTGTTGTTGCTGTGGTTAAAAAATTAAGAACAATTTTACTGTGCTACTTAAAACCCCCACATTTTTCTTGAACAGTAATTCTGATATCCTGATGGAAGTATTGTGACATAAAAAAATACCAAATCTAGAAACCACTTTAGAACTTAAATTGAAAGTGGTAGAGCTTAAATGCAAGGTCACCTCTAAATTACATGGGCACAATAATACTGTTGAAAGTAATGGAAGAAACAACATGGACACAACATACAACTCAAGGTGCATTACAGAGAGGCTGCTGATACCTGGCTGCATCACCAATTTATGTTCCATACAATGAGAGGTGGTTCCGCTGTGTTCCCAGACTCGAGGGCACTATAGAAGCAGTAACAGACATATTCAAAGACAAACCCCCCAAGGAACTGTGCCCAGCATTCCCAAAGAATTCAATCATTTGCTTCTGCACAAAGTAATGGTCAAGTGGCATCGCTATCTTGCTTGCTATTACCTGCCTACATGGGAGAGAGGACAGTGCAGTCTCAGTGAGGAAATGTGTATTTTAAAAGCATGCCACAAGCCTAATCCACTTCAACAAGAGTTTGGAACTCTGCTTTCAATAGCATTGTTCATAGCAAAAAGGCTCCTTCCCTAAAGTTCTGCCCACTCCTGCAGCTTTTTCTCCTTTGAATTTCAAACCCCATTTTATTCAGTTATAATGTTGGGTTTGATGCACTGGAAGAACAACAATGCTAGCATTTTAAAAACAGACAACAATGTTCTTCCATCCTGCCTACATGATAATGAACTTCAAATAAAGACAGAAGAGATCTTCAACTCATCCTATGTTGCAAGCCACATATGGGATAGAAATAGCAGAGAGGGAAAAAATATTTTAAGGATTTAAGGGGGTGGGTGTTGGGTTTTTTGTTTAAAAAAAAAGAATTCAATGTAGCTGTAAGAAAATATGGAATCACAGATCCGTATTTTTTACTGGAAAGGGTAAATAAAAGACCATTTACAATATTCATCAGCACCAAAGGGGAAAGTAATGACCATTTTTGTTATACAAAGCCATCTTAGTTTAGCTAAGCATTAAGTAGAATATCTCACAGCAGGCAGGTCATCTAATAAAGCAACAGGATCTTCCTTCAACACAAATGAAGCAACATCAGAAACAACCGTCAGCCTATGTCTGCAATAGTCTTAATTGAGAACACTTTTATAAGGTAAATCTTACTGCAATCTGTTGAAAACAAAATATAAAATAGAAGGAAAGTTGAGGCAATTACCCCTTTATTTACATCTGATGAAGCCCTGGCAGGTGTGCACGAACACCTTACTGCTCAGAACCCAGAGCATGCTTTGCTGTGACAAGAGGGGATTCTTCTCCTCTCAAGTGCTTGTCATGGTTTAACTCACAGTCATCTGAACATCGCACACTGCTGCTCCCTCACCCCCCACCCCTACAGTGGCACAGGGAGAGAACTGGGGGAATAAATAGTAAAACTTGTGCATTGAGATAAAGATGGTTTAATAAGACAGGAACAGAAGGGAAAATACTACCAGTAGTAATAATAAAAGAACTGGAATATTCAAGTGATGCAAAATGCAGTTGCTCATCACCTGCCAACTGATGCCCAGCCAGTTCCCAAGTAGCGCTCCCCAGCCAGCTTTTCCTCTTGTTTATACTCTGAGCATGACACCAGTTGGGGTCAGCTGTCCCAGCTGTTTTCCCTCCCTACTCCTTGTGGACTCCCTGCCTGCACACTGGTGGGGTGGGGTGAGAAACAGAAAAGTCCTTGATTTAGTGTGTAAACACTGCTAAGAAACAACCAAAACATCAGTGCGTTATCAACATCATTCTCATAATAAATCCAGAGGACAACACTGTACCAGCTACTAGGAAGAAAATTAACTCCTGGCTGTGGTGCACTGAGATGCTCCTGCTCATTCTTTCTCTACTCCCCAAATGTTCCATGGTTGCCCAGCTCCTCCTAGAAGGAGAGCTAGTGTGAACCAATGAGTTCAACAGTCCTGCTGAAGACTATGGTCACAATGTTATATGCTCTGTCCATACTTAGCGCTCGTAGACTTGTTCCAAGCTGGAAGACCAAGAAAACACACTGTAATTCCTCTAACAAAAGCCAAAAACCACATGGATTGGTCTTGTGTTTGGTGTCTCAGCTTTCTCAAAGGTGACATAACTTTCACTATTGTGAGCACATCTACCATCATGCTCATGTCTGAAGAGCTGTCAGTGATTCATTTCATAGAGCATGGAAAATACCTTAATTACATTCAAACCAGTTGTAGCTACAGGCTTGATTCCCAAAGGTGTGAGCTGGGTGAAAACCTGGCAAACTGTTATTTGTAACCCCAATGCCCAATAGCAGGCATCAGGGAGGTGAAAAAAAGGAGGCAGTCCCTGACTTCACCTGCAAGCGATATTTGACATAAGTGAAATAAAACCTGACCCAGCAGAAGCAGGAGGTAACATTTCTTGCTCCATTAACCAGGACAACCAGCAGCTCCCTGTTACCTCACAAGACAATCCCTGCCATCTATAGTGATAGCTGCAACCACTGCCAGCAGAGAGGGTCATTGCCAGGAAGACCAGGCACTACCTCCACTCCTTACCCCCCGCAGCTGTGGGTGCAGCTCTCCAGGTTTCTGCCTTCCCTAGACCATCTCTGTGACCCTCCATCAACTCCTACTCTTCCCATGAGCATCCTTGCCATGACAAGTTACATTTTACCTGTTCTCAGCTCTCTCTGTAGGAGCCACACAGCTTCCATCTCAGCATCAGGGATGATAGGCAAACAGACTGTCCTGCAACCAACACCACCAGCTGCCATGAAGCCATCCCAATACACACACCAAACCACTGACCTGATTTAATGGGAATCATTTGGAAACCATGCAGGATTTGAACCTGACAGCGCTGGAGATGTCTCCTTTAACCCTAAGGGCTGCTGGCAGAAGGGGCTTCTGGGCAAGAGGTTCTTTTTTAGACTTTCTGCTTTTCAGGGCAGAAGGTTAATTAGCTAGCAGGGTAATGAGGAGTCATTAAATCTGCCAGCACCATGCTGTTAGCATAACAAGGGCAGATCAGGAAGGTTAAAGCTGGGATTCTTGTTTTGCCATTGTCTTCAATTAACCTTTCCGTGTTTTTTTGCAATGCTCTGGGCCCCAGAGAGGTTCTGGGTGCTCTCAGAGGCTGATAATTAGCAGAACACAGAAACAAACTTTTAAGTAACTAGCATGACCATTTTGGCTTTCAGCTTAAAATAAACAGGCAGGACTCAGCTTACCCTTTGAGCAATGCCACTGCCTCATCAAAGCCGAGGAGGGTGAATTAGGTGCCTGGGGCTTTTCAATTGTTATTCTACTCTTGCTTTCACCTCCTCAAGTGGGGAGTGCTGGGGGCTCATTTCAGCCCTGCACCGGCAAGGTCCCTTTAATGCAGCAAGGTCTGCATTAGCACCGCACACACCAGGCACAGCTAAGGCAGTATTCTCTAAAACTGGAGTCTAGGTGGGTAGTTGGGAAGAAGGTGTTCCCACCACCTTAGTCCACACACCTGAAGCTGTTGGTCAACCAGCCTTTAAGAACCTGTAGGATGTCCACAGGGCAATTCAGGGCCAGTAGATTCAGACTCTCCCCGTTAATTAAGAAGCAGGGCTATGACCTTACCTGAAGTTACCCCAAAACAGATGATGTAAATCACAAATATTTCTGTGGGATATACATGAACAGCTGACACATCCCAGGGAGTCTCAGTATGAAAGCTCTGACCAATCACCACCTGTGGAGGATGACTTGGTCAGTATTGACACCACCTCCACAACTGGGATGACACATTCATCACACCAAACAGCACAGAATGGGGGAACACCTGGCTGCAGGATTCAGTTCCTCTAATGTTGACTTTTTCCTAATCTTATGCAGAGAGTCTTCCTCTGGGGTCTTCAAAGACCTGATCCTGCCTCCACTGATTGGAAACAGGCTCTTACTCTGAGGGAAACTGCTCTAGGACAGATAAACTACTTGCCCAAGCTTGGCTGGCTGCACCCTACCATAGAAAAAAATTAAAGTGAAAAGGCTTGTGAAGTATTTGGTGCACCCTCTGGATACCAGGACATCTTCAGCCCGGGGGGTTGTAAGAACAAGACAGGCAAGCCATGACCAGTGGGTTGGGTAGGGCTGATGGTGGGTAAGGGAAGTGATGGACTAGATGCTTTCTGGGATTCCTTGTTCCATCAGACTTCTTACATGTGAGGAAGATCTGAGAAAACTGACGGTCATTTATATGAAGGAGACAGAAAAGAGTCTGGAAAGGTCTGGGTACTTTTCTTACTGTGATAAAGATCCTGGCTCTGTAGGAACTGTTGTTTTCTCCTATAGCTTTTTATCATAGCATCAAGACATCTTTTTTCCACTTGATTTTCACTGCATCTGCTCTCTGTTGGGGCTCTTCTCTCATCTTTGATCTACTGACAGATGCGTGGTGAGACTCTTTGTGGCATACCAGCACATTGAACCAGCTCCTTCCCTCCAGAAGTCAGCAGAGCACACGGGGCTGTCTCACCTGCTGTGTTTCCAAGGCCCACGGTGCATTCATTGGTGGAGAGACAGCTCAGCATAAAGGAACCTCCCATCATCATACGTTTAGCAGCTAATCAGGGGAAATCAGCTACTGCCCATACACTAATTTGCTATCTTAAATCCTAAAGGAAGTCTGTGGGTTGACCAATGGGATGTGTCCATAAGAAAAGCCTTCTCCTCATCAACCCACAGGGGCAAGAACCATGTTGCACAGCTGCTGTGTGCAAGAGCACATGAAGCTCGCCAGAAAGCATTTTAGGAGCCTGAGATGGGATATTGGGAGTATTTTCAACATGAAGCCTCTCACCCAATAGTTTTCTTTCCCTCTTTGTCCTGCTTGTGGAAGTTAATGGAGCAGGAAGATGCTTCCCGAGACAGGATGTCCCACACCCACTGTCCTTAACTCCACCGTCAAGATTGATTGGCCATGGTGGGGCTCACACAGGGGGAGCAGTCTCCAGTCACATGTGCTGCTTGTGACCCAGCAGCTCTCCTGCGACATGCAGCCCTCCACAGAGGATCAGTGTCTCCTCCACACAGAGACACTATTGATGAGTCTCACATGAAATCAGTCAGTCCTAACATGCGTGATCGGGTTTTGTCTCCAGGCCATCCTTGATACACAAGGCAATTCTTCTTTCTGCATTTTTTCTATTCCTTACCCCTTTAGTATTATCCCAGCTCCAGTCCAGCAGTATGAAAACCTTCCCTGAGCCCTTCCATACACTCATATCACTTGACTCACTTTAAACTCTGTCTGAGCTTCATGTTGCCTCTCTCAGCACATCCTCTCCAGCATGAAGCCTGCAATTACAAGATGATCACTCCACATAGAACGTGCACTCAAACATAGTGAGTGAGACATTTAGGATAGATATCAGAGTTAAAGGCATTTTGTACTTTACCCTTTCTCACTTTACCACTGGTAAGCAGCCAACTAACACCTCTTGCAAGCTGCAGCGAGGCAGGGTGATATGGTTGAATGTAGGGAATCACTCGTCAATCTTGCTCTCCTCATAAAGGCTCTAAATTACATATTGTTTACCCAATCTATCTCCTGCTGTAGCTCCTCATTCTCATTTCCTGGAAAGGTCAACAGTACTTGCAGAAGATGAAGCTTGCATTGGTGGCTCCTCAGGAAGAGGCCATTAATCTTTATATAATTATCTCCAATTATTTCAGGAGCAATAATGCATTTGTCCAAACTCTTCTCAGCCCTTCATATCCCACCAATAGTGCCAAGCTGGTTTGAACCCCACTTTAAGCCTGGTAGATGCTTCTTCTCTGTTTCTGGAGAATCCTCAGGATTTGAGAGATTTCTGAAGAAACAAGTCCTCTTTCCATCAAGGTCAGGATCAACATCCTCCATTAACACCAGTTTCAGCAACATCATTGGAGTAGAGATGTCTACCATTTCTGAGACTTCCTTGAAGGCTCCCTCCACCCATGAGTAGTATAGTTATCCTGAACTCTGATGGCTTCCAACCACGCCTGCCTTCTAAGGCATCTGAAGATGACAAGAGGCTTCTGCTCACTGAAAGCCCCCATACATCAAATGGCAAGCAGAAACTCATGTACACACATGGACTCTCAGACATAACAGACAGCCTTCAAAGAGAAGGAGCTGGCAAACATTCCTTTCTATTTGTGACTACTGTCATGAAACATTCTGTGCCTCAGAAGTCAGGCTGCAAATGCCCTCTCATCCCCAGACAGCTTGACTTCAGTTGGCCCCAGCTGATAAGAGAAGTTACAAGAAAAGAAACAGAGTGCGGGGTCATCTTGGACTCATGGGAACAGCGGTGATCAGGCTTTGCAGTGCAGAGATGCCTTCTGAGACATTCCCTTCTCAAATGGGAAGGAAAATCCCAGCACCCCATGTGTTTTAAACAAGCCCATTGCTCTAATTATCCATCCTGACTGATGGGAAGGGATGTGACTGCAAACAAACACAGAATCATACACACAGACAGATGCAAGTACCCAAGCAATTGCTATTTTCTAGCCCTCTGCAAAGGAGCACATCAGGAGAATTTGGTGGGAGCCACCCTGGAATTGCTGGAAGTTTTGTAGTTGGGGTTACACATAAGATTATCTGTAGTTTCTTTTGGACTGCTACAGGTCAGGAGGGATGATTGACAAGTATATGGGGAAAGTGGGACTTTTCATCTCACTGCTTCGAAGCTTTCCCAAGAAAAAGGAGCATCTCTTCAGACTCCCCATAAGAAAGGAAACAAGTAAAGGGCAGGACAGGTGTTGGCACCATCATTTACTCTCTTTGTTGTCCATTGCTATGCTGGTTGTGCCAGGGGTTAAAATCTGGTGAGACCAGCCTGGAGGAAGTAAGGATATGAGAAAGTTCATCAGCAAAAAGATAGCAGCATAGGAGAGCCTGACCAGAATGAAAAAAACCCTGGACAGATGCCAGAGCAGTTCTCCAGCACTCCAGACCTCTCAGGCAGAAGAAGCAGCGTAAAGGAAATGCTGGCTGCAAGATTTAAGGAGTGGAGGCAACCAGAGCACTGCAGAAGGGCGGGAGGGCAAAGGAAATGGGAGAGGAGAGAGGATGGGAAGAAGCTGTAACATGCAACAAGATGGTCCCTGTGGTAACTCCTATTCCTTCCAAAAGGTGAGCTCAGGAGGCAAACTTGGATATAGCTTCTCCCTATAGAGGTAAGCTCCCTCCACGCCACCCCAAACTCAGCCACAAAACCCTTCTCCACATCCCTGCTCCTTGAGGTGCACCCCTACCACACACAAGCACCATTCCCTCATCAGGGAACCACAAAGACCAGCAGCTCCCTCAAGGACAGGGAGCCAAATGGATACCCCAGCCAGCAAGACAGAGCCTCACCAGCCAGGACCAGTCCCACAGTACCTGAGCAAGGCAAGCAGGGCAGGGCCAGAGAAGGCAGCCAGGTCCAACCAAGAGCTGAAACCAGTAAGAAAGCTCATAGCAACAGGCACATTTTGAGATTAGGGCATGGCTCAGCAGAGCTGAGCAGAGCACAACTAGGGCTAAGAAGAAGAGTAAGGCTTTTAGAGCTGAACTGTTATAGGATGCCAGGACCCATGGGTGGGGTGGAGCACCCAGGTGGGGCTGCTCAGGGCCATTAAGACCAATTAGCACCCTCGGGGTTCTGACAGCAACCTCCAGCCCAGGTCTGAATAAACATCTGCATTCATTTTGCAGGAGGGTGAGAAAGAGTGTGAATGTGTCCATAAATTAGTGGGGGCTAAAATGAACCTCTTAAACAATTCTTCCAGATATCTCTCTGCTGTAGGACCACACCTGTGTGATCTATTCCTCTCACATGATCACACACAAAAACCAGAGCACAACTGACTCTTTGTGGGGCAGTTTCAAATTTTTTTTGCCTGCATGTTAAATGCATTGATTCAGCCTTGAAGCAGAAGGGGTTGTTTTTCTCTCAAAGCTTTAAGGACTGCTGTTCCAATGGCTTTGATTCAAAAGCCATCAACATCTTCCCACAGTTGGCAAAAGGGATGGATGCCCCAATCTGTGCCTCTCTCTGGACCACGGACATACGCTGATCACACCAGGAAGCTGATTTCTTGCTGTGACACAGTATCATGGGACTTGGCTTTACTTTGGTGTTGCAGCTTTGAATAGTTAAACCTTAGCTCCCAGGCAAAGTCATGCATGGGATGATTTACTCCAAGATGAGCAGGAGGGCTGCAGATCACAGGCCAGAAGCAAACTCCACTTTAGCTCAGAGCTTTGGAGAACTAATTCCAACGAGTATTCCAAACTGGGAATGCTAGACCTAAAGCTGCTGCTCCAAGACAGTCCCAGCATGCACAAACAGCCCAAAACTTGATTGCCATTCACTTCATCTGACCTCTTCCATCATGGTAGCACTCTTAGTGGCATTTATTCACAAGATCTTTGCTTGTGATACTGAAGAATCACAGGGATAGGTCAGGTAGGACTAGGCAAGGGCATAAGGCTGTTGAGGGAGATGGCTGCGAGCTGATCCAAAGCTTAAGCTAAGAGGAATAAAAAGATGTAAGAGGATGAGCAATGGACATGGAGATGAATGAGGTACTTGAGACAGCTACACTCAGTGCAAAAATGTGATGTTTCCACCTTAGCTGCTTGCATACAAAATAAACTGTAGAAGCCATTGAAGTTTGCCTGCAAGGGTAAGTTTTCAGAACACATCCTTCCAGCAGCTCAAAGTTAAAAGCAAAAGCTGTCTGCTCTTTCTTGTGATATAAGTCTGTGGTATTTCATTCCAATGCAGATCTGTCCATCTTCTCAACAAGTATGACTGAAGCATTAGCAGGAGACACTGACAGATGGGATGATGGTCTTTAGCAGAATCTCATCCAGATGCTCTCTCAAGGACTTGAGAGTTTGTTTGAAATCTTAGCTCCAGGCTGCAAATCAATTGACCAGGCTTAAAGGTAGTGTGAAGACAAAGAATCAGTCTCCTCATCTAATATATCAATGAGGAGGCAGTGTTTTTCTGAGCTATGGCTCCTCTGAGCTTGCCATACTCCGGACTTGCCAGTCTTGCCAAGCCATTTCTGTGATGCTTGCATGGGAATTGCAACCCAGTTGGCAGCAGAAAACCACATTAATTATACTTGATGTGTCTTCAAAGCCTAAGGGCAGTCTGTGCAAAACAGATCCCATGAGCTGTTGCCTGCCTGCATGGAGCTGCATTGCTGGTTGCTGCTGGATTGAACTGTGACTTGCTTCAGATTAGTTTCTTCATTCCGAGAATTTAAGTGACTCTTGACATCAGCCTTGAAGCTGAGTTGTGTTTCAAGGGCACTATTTGACTCTGTACAAGAAACTGCTGTTTTCCCAGGGGTCTCTGAAGGGGGCTGGAGCCCTCCTTTGAATCCAGCAGAAAAGAATGGCCCATTCATTCCCCTGTCACATGCAGAAACATGACTGTCCGAAAATAGGGCTGCAGGATACCTCTCCAGTGGGGTCAGCAGGAGGAGTGCAATGTGGGCTCGTGAACTCTGGGAAAAGAGCTAAGGAAAAGCTGCAGCCCTTCAAACCAGCCACAGGACTAAAGGAGGCATCACCTGAGATGCCGTGACTTCTGCCCTGGGTGCGGATGGGCTATTTGAGGTGCATATTTCCTGACCTGTCTGGGAGTGCAAGGGTGCAGAGGGGTAGACTCCCTTAGGGAATGGTGGGAGGTCACCTCCTGATGCCTTTTAAAGACACCAGTCCAGGAGGCTGGGAGCAAGTTTGTCTGCATGCAGCCAGGTTTGTCTGCAGGCTGTGCAGCAGCACTAATTGTCTGCAGGATCATATGGTTTGGAGAACGACAAGAGGAATCTCATGAGGGCACTGCTCATGATCTCCTGTTCAAAGGCAGGTGGAGAGCAGAGAGGAGTCTTCGAGCCAGGACGGTGTCCAGAGCCTGGACTGGACGTGTGGTGGATGGGGGAGGCTGGTGTGACCCTACAACCCTACAGCAGCACCAATGCTCAGGTTCTGCCCTGCGTCCTGAGCCATCAGATACTGCTCTTCAGGCAGCTCAGGGTGCTCAGGAGCCACAGCAAAGACCCCAGAGCTGCCATGTGAAAAAACAGCGCAGCTGCTTGCAGATGAGAGCATGGTCTAAATCCTGTTCCCAGCCTGCTTCACCTAGAGCAGGGCTCGGGGAGACCATCAAAGGGAAAAGTGAGGCTTGTCCTCCCCCAGCACCTCAGGAAGGACTTGTTACACTCTGTGCTGCCTGCTGGAATGGAAACCAAGAGTCCCCTCTGCCTTCCTTGCTTCCCGACATTCCCTCGCAAGCTCCAGGTGGAGCAGCTGCCTCCATAAACCCTGGGCAGAGAAGGCTTTGATGTCTCTGTTCGCCAAAGGTGGCCGGGGATGCAGCTTCCTTCCCCAAAGCTCAGCCTCGGGGCTGCTGTTCCGCGGCCGGCAGCTTCCCCCGCTCCCTCCCTCCCCCCCGCCTCGAGCTTTACTTGACTGTTTTCGCCTCCTTCGCAGGGCAGCGCCGCGGTTCTCCTGCTTCTCCCTCCTCCATCCCTGTCCCACGCTTCGCCCATTGGTCACAAGGGGTGGGCTCGGGGGGAGCCCTGTGATTTTGTATATAACCAACCCCTCCGTTCAGAGAGACCTCAGCAAGTCATGAGAGGGAAGAAACATTCCCCTGATCACGAGCCCATATGCAAAAGCAAGCCCCAGGATCTACACCACTGCAGTTCTCCCGGGGCCTGCAGGACATGCCCAGCAGCCTATGAAGTGAGAAGGAGCCGTGAGAGGGAAAGAAGCTGATCCCAGAAGCACCTGAAGTTCGTGGTCACGAGGAAGGTGACTGAACTCCATGGAGAAACTTTGCTGTTCTGTGCGTGCTGATTTGCAAACAAGGTGATTTCTCGTGTCAGGGTGAGTTTTTGCATGTTGGTCAAATATCCTCCCCCCCAGCTCCCACACTTGGACCATGGTGCCTGAGCAGGCACAGGGAGAGGATGGATGAGAAGAAATCCAGCACACCTTGGGGGGAAGGTCCTTCTGCTTACGGACCAGATTGGGATCAGGTCAGGGAAGCAGCTGGGGATGTGGTGTTGTCATCTGCCTTTTTCCCTCCTTTCCCCCAGCCATGGCATTTTTGCTGCAATAGATGCTTTTTCTTGCAGAAAAGGTCTGGTTTGGGTTTGGTGAGGTTAGTCTGGCAGGAGAGCACAAGCAGAGCTGTTCTTGATAGCAGCCTGCCCTGTGTGTTGTGGTGGAGAGGGTGGCTTGAGGTGAGGATGCTGCCGGGGATGTGGTGGGCTCCCAGGCAAGAGGAGACCTAAGCCCCCCAGCCTGCACATGGCACTTTTCAGGCAGAAGCTGTGCAGGGCTATGGCAATGTTTGTCAGTCTCATCTCCTCGCTGGGAATCATTCTGCAATATCCACATCCTGACTCCAGCAGTTTCAGCTGCAGTTTGAATTCAGCACAACATAAAGGGCATTTACACTTCCATGTGTCTAAGCTGTTTGCTAACAGAAGAACCCCATCCAGGCAGGTGGGATGGGGATTGCCTCTTTGGGCACCAAGTTGCTTCCCCAGATGATCAGCAACATGAGCAAAGTCCAGAGGATTTGGGGTCAAGTGATGCTGACATTGCCTTCACATCTAGGCACTAAACTGTCTTCTTGATGCTCTGTCGTGCCTCAGTTTCCCCCCCCCCCAACTGGGGAAGGGTTATGCTCCCAAGCACTCTGAGATGTGAGAGCATGGAGGGCAAGAAGTAAATGGGCTGCTGAGCAGGAGAAAACAATGCTTCTCTTTTACTGAATTGCTGGATTTTAAGTCAAGATCGGGGGGTGGGGGTGTGGGGGGGACGTGCTGCGCTGGGCTGTGGAGGGGACGGGCAGGGTCCAGTGAGCCGTGTCCTGTGACAATCACATGAGCTTTTCTGCCGAATACCCAGGGGCTGAACAGCCACACCAGGCTCTGTAGTCCTGTGTCAGGGGAGCAGATAACAGCAGCCACTACTGCAGAGGGCACGGACACAACTTTCCAGGGATGCTCTGGTAGCGCTCTGATGGCTGCTGACTCAAGGAGCTGCTGTCTTTCTCCAACCCCCTGACAGCCCTGAGTGGCAGGCACTTGTCTGTGCTATCCAAAGGTGCTCCCTGTGAGCTGCCCAGACCCTCAAGGATCCCAGGCAGGAGTTCTGAGCTGGGTGCCCTCTCTGATAAGCTGCAATCCTGTGGACATGGTGGGGAGGAGAGGAGAGCATTGGTTAGGGTATCCACCCATGAGACAACTGCCCTTGGTGTAGCCTCGGGCAGGACAGAGAGCTGAGGACCTTAGCAAGAGCACAGACTAAAGTCCCTGCACCAAGTCAGAGGAGGAATTTGCACCCAGGTCTCCAATGAGTTGGGTTTGTGCTGCATCAGGTTATTTATCCATTCTCTCCCTTCCTTTCTTCTCCCAGCTGCAGCTATCTGCATGCCCAGGCATTTTTACAAAACCCGGCCTGAGGCCACAACACACAATGAATGCAGAGCTGTATCTAGAGAAGCTGCAGTTTTACCTGATGGGACTGGTGGCTGGTTTGGCCATGACCTCCCAAGGTGGGAACAGCATGCTCCCACCATACCCACATTACTGGTCCTGGGGCCTTCCTGGTCCTGGGTGAGGGGACCTTTGCTACAGCTCAGGAGTGCCTTGGCTGAATGGTTCTGGGGAGCAGATCCCTGGGGTACAGCTGGTTGGGCTCAGATCCCAACTCTGCCGGGTGGAGTCAGAGGGAAGATGGAATTCCCATCTCTAATCCCATGCAGGTACCCCAGTTCCTGCTTAACTGGCTCCTCCAGAGCAGAGCACATCCCAGGGGAGCCCAAAAAGGCTTCTGTTTCTAGCCTAGCACAGCAATCTTTCCTCCCTTCAAAGCTGTAAAGTTTCATAGTTTGAGAAACAGTTCTTCACTCACTGTAACCAGGGCACCCAAGATCTCTCCCTGTCTGGGGCACACACTGGCAAGGTGCTGACATCTTCCACTCCCTCTCTGGGCTCGCTTCCCACAGGTATTCCCCATCATATCTGAATCATCCAGAAGCCCCTTCCACAAATTCATATCATGCCAGGACAGTGCTACAGCCTCCCCAGCTTCCTCCTGTGGTTGTGGAGCAGCAGTTTAGCTAGTCCTGCCAGAAGGTACTGGCTGAGATTTACAAAGCAGAACCCACTCTGGTGATAATTATTAGTAGTGCTCCAGCCTTGATGAGCTTGGGAGACTTTTTACTGTGCTCAGCAGTCAAAGCTGCAAACAGCACAGGGAGATTTATATCCCTGAGTATTGAGTTGAATGGGCACAGTGGATTTGGAAAGGAAGTGGTTCAATTAACAATGATAAAGATGGAGAAGAAGCGGCTGTACTGCTTGCACATAAATTGGAATAAGATGTCAGGTATCAACAGGGTGTTTCTGGAAAAACCCTTGTAGTGTTTTCCCATCACAGTTCCCAGCAAGGCTGCACTGGATCTTTCCACTTTGCACTGGAATGTGGCCTGTGGCAGCCCATGGGCTCTGCTGAAGAGAGGGATGTTAGTGTGGCTCCAGCCTTCCCATGGCATGAACTGGAAGAAAAGGTTCTGCTGGGACTGTGCACCCTGGGATGGGGTTTGTGGAATTGCCCAGATATGCCAGTGTTGACAGATCAGGTGCCCCAGAACTGCTCCTTCAGACAGTCAGAACTGAACGACAAGTGTGGGGTGGGCATGAAAGAGAAGCCAGATTTTCCATGTGAGCAGCAATACCAAGACCAGAAAGTGCAGGAACTGATTTGAGAAAAGGCAGGTGCCCTCATCTGCTGAAATACTGGGTAAAAGGCATAAAAGACTGTTTTCCTTGTAGTTTTACTGAGCAGGCATGTTTAGTTTTAGGAGCAAAGACTCCCACACGCAGGGGTCTGGCTTTGCCCAGATGGGATCTAATCTGGAGTTATTTCTGCCTCATTGTGATGATGGAATTTCTCATCCCGTTCCTTCTTCCCTTGCTCGTCCTGTTCTCTCCCTTGACCCTCTCTCCATCTGCAGATCCAATTGAGACCCATGCAGGGGCATCCCACAAGCATTATGAGGACTCTTGCAGCCAGCTTTGATGTTCAGTCCTCAATGGCGAAAATTCCAACTCCCACCACTCTGGCCATTTTCCTGGCTTGCCTCTTCTCTGGGGCACACAGTCAGACCCCAAGGGCTTTCCAGGAGAGCACCATCCCCTTTGAGATGCTTAGCCAGGAGCAGGTTTACAGCCTGGTCCAGCCAAGCCTGTTCCAGGATAACAGGCAGTCGAACCACTCGGAGAGCATCTCTGGGAGCACCAGCTCTGAGCCACCCCTGCTGCCTGTGTGCGTGAAGCCCGCGGATATCAGACACATCTTCAAATACATCAACACCATTGTGTCCTGCACCATCTTCATAGTAGGGATCATCGGGAACTCCACACTCCTGAGGATCATTTACAAGAACAAGTGCATGAGGAATGGGCCAAATGTCCTCATTGCCAGCTTGGCACTTGGAGACCTGCTCTACATCCTCATTGCTCTACCCATCAATGTGTATAAGGTAGGTATAAGGTAGGTTCCATGCTGCATGAGTGCTGCAGCAGCCCGGTGATTGCAGCGGAGGCATCTGGCACAGGGTGCCCAGAGAAGCTGTGGCTGCCCCATCCCTGGCAGTGTTCAAGGCCAGGCTGGACACAGGGACTTGGAGCAAGCTGCTCTAGTGGAAGGTGTCCCTGCCCACGGCAGGGGCTTGGAACTGAATGAGCTTTAAGGTCCCTTCTACTACAAACCAGTCTGTGATTCTATGATCTGCTCCCACCTGCCTCTGTGCCCTGGGGACAGAGGCATCAAAATGAGCCTGCTCCTTATTGCATTACATTTTGGCAGGGGAGGCAGGGAGGGTGTTTCTGCTCTCCAAAGGATGAGAAAAACAAACAGACAAAAATCGCAGAGTACGTTCCTGGAAAAGCAGAGGTGTTCCCAGCTACAGCTGTGTTGTGCAGACACACACAAGCATACAACCTTCCAGATCTTTTAAGTCTCATCTAAAATTACAAGAAAAGAATCACTTGCAGTCTTCTGACATTACAACACGATGTTAATTTCAGCTGAGCAAAAATTCTTGTTCTTGTGCACTGGGCACACTTCTCAACGTACAGCTCAGTTAATCAGCCTCAAGAAAATATAGGTTTTATTTTAGGTAAATGTGGAGACTCTTCCTGAAACAAGGAAGAGAACTGTATTATAAACCAGGGGCTTCTTGCAGAAGCACTGCCTCCTAAACTTGAGAGAAGAGGCACAAAGTAGAAGCAGGGGAACTTGAGCTCTGCAGTAGACCTGAATGAGACCTCGGTATAGAGCTGAAGTCATGTTACAGTATCTGTGAGATGCATCTGAGCTATCACAGCTCTTTCTCACCCACTGCTTGAGTTTTTGGAGTCATAGATTTCTGTGAAGGGTTGGAAGGGATGCTGTGAGATGGAGTTGGAGCTCCATGTTGGCCTTGAAAATGGAAACAGAGTGCCAGAGGAGTTCTGGATCGAGCTGGCTGGATGCTGGGGGGAGAAGGCAGAGAAATTTGAAGTAGGAAGAAGTTGAGAACAACCAGATGTGGCTGTCAGAGAGTCTGAAATCACTGTGAATAGATACCCTTCAAGTGAAAATGGACTAAAAGGTTTTTTAGCTCGAAACAGACACGTTCTCCTGATTGATTTGTCTTGCTGCTGAGGCCAAACTAAAGAGCTTGGTTCTGAGTAGGGATAACCTTGGGATGGGTTCCAGGTGTCAGGTTGTGAACCTAGGCTCACTCTCACCCTTATGAGGGAGTGTCCTGGATTTCTTCTGCCTTCAGAGCATTTTGTCCCCACTGACACCCTCTGCTTGCCCCAGCTCATCTTGGGGCCCCAGCATGTTTTCTGTAAGGAATCTAAGTGTGGTAGAGGGCCACAGTATGGTAAGGGTGGCTTTGAAAGCCAACCGAAAGATGTCCTTGTGACCCAAAGCCCGTTGCTGCATTTAGAATTCAGATCCATTCAGAGTCTGGGGTCAGGTTCTGGTGTCTGGACCATCCTTCTGTCTAACTGTCAACACATGTCACAATGAGCCCTTGAGGAAACGAACGGTTCCCAGTTCAACACAAAACACTGGACAGCACACACTGCGTAATCCCAGTGAGGGAACCTCAGAGGGCTTTCAGCTGCTCTTTGTGGGCTTCTCACACCTTGTGGGTAATCACCTGCTCGGCCAGAAAGCTGGACATGCTTTCTTGAAGTAGCTTGTTAATGCTGTGGTTCTTCCCCAGCTCTTGGCAAAGGACTGGCCCTTTGGCGTGCAGGTGTGCAAGCTGGTCCCCTTCATCCAGAAGGCTTCGGTGGGCATTACGGTCCTCAGCCTTTGTGCTCTCAGCATCGACAGGTGAGAAGCATTTCTACAGCTGCACTGCCCAGCCTGACCCATATTTGACTTACAGCAGGTACCCTCTCTGTAACTAAAAGGCAGAGTGGAGGACAGCTTTGTCCCAGGACAAATTCAGAGGTGGAGACAAAGTGCTGTCATGTAGAGTTGAAATCCAACAGGAACTGACTCTGGTGACAGTTTATATCCTGCTGGAAAAGATTGAGGGGAGGGTCATGATCTGCTGGAGCAACTGCTGGGGTGGTGGGGAAGGGTGGCATCCCCCCAGTGGCAAGTAGATGTTGGCCAAGGATAGCGGCCATCAAGCCCTTTTATCTGATCTTTCCCATTCCACTGAAAGGGAAGGTTCAAGGATGGAGAAGGAAGACATAAGGAAAGGGCCTTTGAGAACAACTCTGATCAGCACCTTCTCAGCCCCTCCCTGACAGTTGCTTTTCCCACTCTAATCTACTCCTGCTGCGTTTCCCCACGCTGGGCAGGTACCGAGCAGTGGCATCCTGGAGTCGGATCCAGGGGATAGGAATCCCCATGTGGAAGGCAGTGGAGGTGATGCTGATCTGGGCAGTGGCCATCGTGCTTGCAGTGCCTGAAGCTATAGCCTTCGACATGGTGGAGCTCAGCTACTGGGAACAACACCTGTGGGTGTGCATGCTTGCCTCTGAACAGAAATCCAGCTTCATGATGGTATGTACCCTGTTGCACCCCAGCTGCAGTGCAAGGGAGAGGGAGACACAGGCAACGGAAGCACCCTCTCTCCTTGGTTAGAGGATTAGTTGCTTCTGCAGATGGCTTCTTCTAGCCATCAGGGTGAGCACAGGGAGAGCAGTATCAGACAAAGCACTGTAGTGGCAAGGGGCAGACTTGCTTTGAACGTGGGGCCAGAAAACAGACCTTATCCTTAAGCTATATCATGTCTTCATCATCCACATCAGAAGGTCCTGACACATCTCAGGAAGCTTCAGAACCTGTTTCACTCTTCCAGCAGGCCAAAAAGGGTCTCCACAACCATTCTGCATGGGTAACCTGTATCACAGGGCCACCTAAGGGCAAGCAAGGGAGTGAAAACCCTTACACACAAAAGCTCCTTGCAACTGGTTCTTGCACAAGAGTGCTAAATGGGACTGTCAGCCAGATGTAAACTAGCTGTTAGAACATGTGCAGCAGCCTTGCGGGAAGATATGTGCACTTAGCACAGGAGCTGACACACTTCCACACATTAGAAGTGTCTGATTTGGGCTAGCATCACTGCCAGGGCCTGGGTCATATCGTGCCCCACTTATACCCCTACCATTCCCCACTTTCCAGTTGCTTTTTCCTTTGCCTGTAGTTCTACCGTGATGTGAAGGATTGGTGGCTTTTTGGCTTCTATTTCTGCCTCCCCTTGGTATGCACTGGCATCTTCTACACTCTCATGTCATGCGAGATGTTGAGCAAGAGAAACGGCATGAGAACTGCTCTGAATGACCACATGAAACGGGTAAGAAAACCAAGAAGGCAGAAACTGGTATCTTCCAAACAGGAGGGAGAACTATTGAAGAGAACATGTGCCTGTGAAGGACGTGTATGAGCATAGAGAAGCTGTGCCTGCCTCATCCCTGGCAGTGTTCAAGGCCAGACTGAATGGGGCTTGAAGCAACCTGCTCTAGTGGAAGGTGTCCCTGCCCATGGCAGGGGGTTGGAACTGGATGAGCTTTAAGCTCCCGTCTAATCCAAACCATTCTGTGATTCTATGGTTCTATGAGCTGACATAGCCTGAGGGTGGTCAATAGATGTTGGCACACTGGATTAAGGGAGATAGGCCTTCAGCTTTACAGTGCCCAGCTTCAAGGACATCCCAAACCACTAGCCTTATGACCATGGACCAGCTTGATTTCCAACTTCTTATGGTCATTTATTCCTGGCTATGCTATGCCAGCCCGGATCACACCAAACTGGACCAAATGCTGAATGTGACTTATCACAGACAAGGGGTACAGGGAAAAAGAGTAGTTTACTGTCCCCTCCTACCCTTTGCAGAGTGATCCCTTGAGGCAGAGCAGCTGGTTGTCACAGTAATATAGAGTGAAGGGTGGATGGATGATGGATGTCCCCATGGATTATGATATACTCCCCATGTTCTGGGAAGTGTCACCCCAGCACAGTCATCAAGAGCAATGGTGTGAGTCTGGTCCATATTGTGCTGCTCGTACCCTACACACTTCTGCAGCCTGGATCTCAGAGTCTTCTTCATGATACAGGATTTGGAACCCGCAGGTTGTTCTTTGGACTCAAAATGGGTACGCAGCATCATCAGACTACAGAAATTACTTGAAGGGCCCTTGCTCAGCATGGGGAGATGGTGCTTTGTTCCATCTGCACTCTAATGCTCAGCCAGACCCCTTCTCCCCGACCACCTTCTCTTCGCAGCGCCGGGAGGTGGCTAAGACAGTGTTCTGCCTCGTGGTGATTTTTGCGCTCTGCTGGCTTCCGCTCCACCTCAGCCGCATCCTCAAGAAGACCATCTATGACCAGACGGACCCCAACAGATGTGAACTGCTCAGGTAAGGACAGCAGCTAGAGGACACTGGGCTGGCAGTCCTGATGGGCACTGGCAGAGGCTCTGTGGGCTCTCATGGCAGGCTGGTGGAGTTGCCTTCCAAACACTTCGTTTCAGTAGCTCCTATTCTAGATGGCATTGCTCTCCCAGGCAGAAACAAGAGGAGAAATTAAAATCTGAAATGTTTCTATAAAGCTATGGGTTAAAGAGGCCTCCTGGGCAGAGAAACAGTCCCTGCAGGGCTACAGGGGATGCAGCACATCTGAGGGCTGTGCACACTTTCTGACACATGGTAGGTGCCTGTCTTCCCCTCTCCTCTGTACCCATCACACCAAAATCGAGTTCAGACCAGACATGGCTACTTGAGTTTGCGAATGTCAAAGTCACCAGGGGAAATCAGATCTCATGCTTTTGGTGTCCTTAGGAAATGCTGCTCACAAGAAAAAGCGTGAGGCAGTTGCCCATTTGTGGGAGGGACTGTTTTGTGCTGAGCTCTATGTTATCAGCCACCAGCCCTCCATGGAAGCAGGCTTCTGGGCCAGGCAATGTGCAGGCAGTTTGGAAACCCTCCCTCAGTTCTCTGCTCTGTGAGCTTCCAACACGCCTCCTTCTTCTCTCCCCTGTGGCCTCAGTTTCCTCCTTGTGATGGATTACTTTGGAATCAATATGGCCTCCCTCAACTCCTGCATCAACCCTGTGGCTCTCTACTTTGTCAGCCGGAAATTCAAGAACTGCTTCCAGGTAGGACTGATCCCCCCAGAGCTCCTGGCTACAGTGACCGTTCCCAGACACCGGCATAAGCTTCCACGGACTAGACACAGTGCAGGCAGAGGCACCCCCATTGCAGCGAACTTCTGTGCTCCTGAGATGAGTGGAAAGGAGCTGCCACCAGCTCACAGGGTTCTCCCATTTGTTCATGTACTGATCATATTTCTTCCAGTTTTTCCCTTTGCTAGATGCCTCTCTTCAAAGCTTCCAGTATGTGAGAGCTCGCTGCCCTCTGATGGGGATGCTTTTGCCAGTGCAGGACAAGCAAAAAAAAGTCCCTCTCATTCTGAATCAGAAGCATCCCCACAAACCATTAGACCAGAGACAGGGGGTGCTTTAAACGTTGAGCCCAAGTTTTTCAGAGATTATTTTCAGAACTAGTGGAGCCCTGAGAAAGGAAGGGGATGAGATGAGAAGTGATAGAAAGGGATGGGAAGGGAATCACCTCCTAGATGCTGTGTCAAAAAGAGCTGAGCCCAGCTAAGCATTACCTGTATTTTCTGTCCCCCAAGGCTAAGAAAACACAATTACAAAAAGTACACAAGATTTTGGTGTCTTTGTTTCCAATTCACACCAGCCCTATCATGGAAAAACTGCTCCCAGCAGATCTGCAGGACGGCAAAGTTCAAAGTGCAGGCTGCAATCCCCAGGCTGGCACTGTGCAGGTTGAATTGCCAGCATCAGTAGGGGAATATTTCCTCCTCTTTTACCCTGTAGCCCACACCTGAAACCTCTCTCTCCCCACTTTTGTCTCCTCGCAGTCCTGCCTGTGCTGCTGGTGCCAGAGATCCACTCTGAGCATCACACCAACAGATGACAAGGGCTCTGTTGGGAAATGGAAAGCCAACGGGCAGGAGCTTGGGCTGGACCGGAGCAGCTCCCGCTTGAGTAACAAGTACAGCTCTTCCTAAAGCTGTGCCTCCGGCAGGGCCAAGAGAAGGCTCTGTGCCAGGATGGCAGGACTCCTCCATTGCTCTCACATGGCTGTTTCCTGCCTGGGCCTGAGCAATTTTTGTCTTCATGTGATAACTCATCTGGAAGGAGCTGCAGCATTTCACAGATCCCTGGGACTAGCTCTGAACACAGGCTCTGTACCATTCCGATCCATCCCCTGGTCTGAGCCACTTCTGGAGGAGAGGGAAGAGGATGCAGAGCCTCACATGATTTTTCATTTCCTTGCAGGAAAAGCAAATGACTTGTGGCCATTTGTCTTGGTTGGAAATGTGGGGTCGTGAGACGTGTTAGAAAAGGAAAGGAAGGTTGAGATGTGGTCACATTGAGATGAATGTGGGATGAGGAGGAGAGGGAGAGGACCATGAGTGATAATTTCCAGCTTAAAAAAGTCAAAGAAAAGGTTTGGTAACATGCCTTATCATCTTCCTCTGTCACTGGGACAATTTGTCCCTGCATAGAGAGCCGGGATAAGATCCTGGCCCCGTGTATGTCTGGTAGACCACTGACTATGTGGAATCTCCTCCTGTTCATGGTAGGGAGAGATGGGCAGTAACTTTGCTTCACTCTTTGTCACTGCTTCAGTGACAAACCTGTCCCAAGGAGCCCTAAAAGTCCTCCCCAATTCACTTCTTCCCTAGGCTCCCCACCCAAGGATGATGCTCACCCCACCTGTGTATGGCAGAAGAAAGGGATTGTGCGGGACTGCATGGCTTAGAGGAGTAGGTACCCTTGGTGGAAGCTAGTGGCTTTCTATCAGCTCCATCTTCCCCCTCCCCAGGGCAGGTGAGCTCCTGCTAGCCGGGCACGGTTGCTGGCCCAAGGGGCTGTCCTTCAGGGAAGAGTGTGTAAGCCCAGGAAGGAGAAGGCTCAAATGTGGATGAGGCTGCAACCAAGGAGCCAGCCCTCACCTTTTTTGCCCTCTGCTGAACCTGGTAGCAGCTAATTCTCTGCCTGCCACAGGATGCAAGGGAGAAGATCCAGGAGACGGGCCCCTCCAGAAAAGGATCCAGCCTTCAGTTGCTGCAGTCTTCAGCAGCTGGAAAAGTCCGCAGACTCCTTCAGCCACTGGCTCTGGGGAGGGGGATTGCCTGCAAGACCACAGCTCTGAAGGGAAAGAAGGGGCATTTTGCTGCTGCCAATGAGGCCAAGCTCCAAAGGGGCAGCAGAGCTGGACACTGATGTCTCTTGGCGACAGCACCATGACACCAGGTTCATCCATTTGTAAGGGCGACACTGCTGCTCATCTTCATGGTCAAACTGCGGTGGAAAAGGCAACGGAGAAGATCCAATCTTAGCTGAAAGAGCTGCTAGAGCTAACCAAAATATGGCAAAGAGTGTTCGCAAATTTATTATTTAATTAATTTCCAAGTGCTTTCCCAGTGTGTTTTTCTAAAAAATCATGCTTGCATATCTCACCAAAACTTTAAAACCTGTATGAGAAAGTTCTACTTACCAAGTTTTTATTACCGTTGTTGTTTTTCCCTTCTCTCTTTTACCTCTCTTTCTTTCTTTTCTTTATTCCCCTTTTCATGTTGCTTAGGGAAAAACCAAAGAGAGGACAAAGGGGGAGCAGACTTGCAAATAAAGCAAAACATTTTCCAGGTGTTGGGTTTTTTTTAGCTTTGCTTTCACTGAAATGCAAATGTTTTACAAACAAATGACATTTCTGAAAGACTAATGTGTTTCAAAGAAAGCAGAATGGCTGATGAGTAGCTAGACCAGTACCTTTCCATAACCCAACCCACCCAGAGGAGCAGATGTGGCTGTGTCCACACCTCAGAGCTGCTGCTGTTCTCTGCCCCAGAGCTGGCTGCATTGTGTTGGGGAACAAATGAAGGTAATGAAGAAAAATGATGAAGTCTGAAAACTCCCAGTGCAGACACTTTAGTAAAAGGATAATTTTTTAATGATTTTGCTTATAATCTTGCAGGCAATTCCCCTCCTAGCCAGTTTGGACAGTGCTTTGAGAAAACTGCTCTAGTGGAAGGTGTCCCTGCCCGTGGCAGGGGGTAGAAATTAGATGAGCCTCCCAACCCAAAACAGTCTGGGATCTATGAATATATGATTTGCAAATCTTGGTCACTCTCCTGTTCTCATAGGTGGGCTGTGCCGAGGGCAGGTCCACCCACATCAACTCCCAGGTGTGCCTGGTGTGCCTGACCGTGCCCCTGGCTGTGCCCTGGGTTTGGAACCAGATGAGTTTTAAGGTCCCTTCTAACCCTGGTCTCTTCATCTGAAAGGGATGGAGCATTTACTACTTCTTTGGGCAACCTGGTGCAGTGCTTCTACCTTTCAAAGCAGAATCTCCTACTGCTATCCACCATCACTGTTTCCTGGCTGCACTAGCAGTTTTCCTCATGATCAGTGCGGCAATGGGTTGTTCCTCTGTTAGCCCCCTGCAGACCTTTGAAGTGGTTCTGAGTGGGGACATTGGGCTCTGGAGGAAACTGTGAGAAAAACACTTTTCTTCTAAAAGCTCAGGGTAGACACAGCAGTGAAGCAGCTGTTTATTAATGTTATTGCAGAAACGGGGGTCCTGGCAGGTAGGCACACACAGCAAAAGCAGAACAATGATTTATATTTCCTATCCTGTCTGCAAGTTCCCTCCCTTGTTTCCCCATTGCCTGGGGACTCCAACGTTTACAGCCTATCCGACGTGTATAATCTACATGCCAACTGTCCCACCTCTAGTTACATCTCCCCTCACTCGATTTTGTATGCCCCTTCCTCTCATTTATCTCTTTTTATGGTTCGATTTCATAACTCTCTGGCAGACATGTGGTACCTCGACTTACGTTTAACCAACCTGCACCTGCTTAGTCATACGTTGTACAAAGATAGTATTCTTTTTACCCACAGAGTGTATCTTTTGTCCAGAGATGATATTGTCTTTAACCACAGAATGTGTCTTTCTAAGTTATAGTATCTCAAACCCTTTGTTTTGTTCCCTGAGTAACAGCCCCAGCCCCAGTCCTGAAAAATCTTAATATTGGAAAGCCTTAATCTTGCAAAGCCCCATCCCCAATTATGCGAAACCAACGCTGTTTCTCTTACACTCCCTTTTATTCCTCTGTATGTTAATAAAACATGGCAGTGTTTGAAAGGAGACTCTCTTTCTTCTGGGTGTTTCTCATTAAGCAGCAATCTCCCCTCAGTCAGGTTAAAGCCATTCCCCCTTGTCCTGTCCCTACACTGCCTTGTAAAAAGCCCCTCTCCAGGTTTCTCAGGCTCTCTCAGCCTGTCTCCAGAACCCTCACAGCATCTGCGTGGCCTCCTCTGGCCTCACTCCAGCAGCTCCACGTCCTTCTTGTGGTGTTGCCCCAGAGCTGGATCAGGACTGCAGGGGAGGTCTCCCCAGAGTGCAGCAGAGGGGGAGAATCCCCTCCCTCGACTGCTGCTCATGCTCTGGGGATGCAGCCCAGCACAGAGGGGTTCTGGGCTGCAAGCGAATAATGCTCTGTTTAAAAAGGAAGGCCGGTGGTATCTGCTGAAGTCAACTGCAGTGGTGCCTGCAACAGAAAGATTGAAACTGGGAGAAGGTGCTGCCTCTCTAAAAGCTGGACTTTGCACAGTGCTGAGCCCCCCTGCTCCCTGTGGACGTGGGGCAGACTAGTTCTGTGCACAAGGCTACCTGAAAACTGTCAAATCTTGGGCAGGAAACAACAACGATGCTTGGAAAGAGAAAGAAATAAGACAGAAGAGTGGGAGAACTGCCTTCTATCATTTTTCATACCCTGCTGAGCTGAACACAGTGTCACCTCTGCAACATCAGCCTCCATAATCTTTATTATTAGAGAAAATACAGGTTTGCATCAAAGCAGTCATAAAACACACAACCAGAAATACTTGGCACAGGGAATTCAACACACAGACGTTACACATGTCCATGGAGATTGCCATTCACAAATGCTACTGTACCTCTTCCTCCCTCTGGGCCCGGTACTGCTTCATGCTCCTCTGCAAGCAAGAGCAAAGAACAAATGTTAACAGCATATACCTGAGCGGCTCGTACACCCCATGCCACCACTCCACCCTGGCTGTGACTCCTCTGTTCAGTGCAGAAGACCCTGAGCAGCTCTGACAGAGCTCCAGGTACCTTCAGAAGTGACTGAGCTTTACATTCTCTCCAAGGAACAGGAAGCCAGGCCATGCTGCAGGTCAGGCAGAGAAGGTCTGAGATAACTGTAGGCTCTTTTTGCCTACAACACAGCTGTCAGCCCCTTCCTCTCACCTCTGAGACCAAGAGACAGAAAAGCCCCCTGAACTCTTCAGGAATAGTCCCACCTCAAAGGCGCTGAGCACATGTTAGCAAACACCCATCAGGTCGTTCAGCCCTTTCTGGAATGGCTCAACAGCAGGAAGGGGCCTTTGGGAAAGAAGATGGGTCAGTGGTTTCCAAAGGGGTTGGTGGCCCTCTCCCTCACCGCTCTGGGCAGTGTGGCTGTTCCCCTGTGATGGGAACAGGCTCTTACACCAGGCACATGCCATGCACTTCCCTCCTACCAGCCCACCATTAGCACCGAGAGCTCAGCTCAGGCCCAGGCTATGGTGCAGGAAGGGCAGAGCCAAACCCTGCAGGTAGCCCCACAGGGAAGGGGTTCCCTTGGCAAGAACAGCTTCAGCACTACTCATTTTTAGGAAATTAGAGTCAGCAAGCACAAACTAGATACTCAGGGGAACAGCCCCATAAGGAAGGAATGAAATAACACTGTCCTCCTGCGGCAGCAGACAAAGCTGTGGAGCCTAGATGGAGGGCAGTGGACTGAGCTGAAGGGGTTGGTGTGCTGGGAGGAGTGAGTGATGGCCTGAGGCTCAGAGTTGTCAGTGCTGCCTATTAACAGGGAACACAGACCCCTCTGGGAGGCAAGTCAAAAGACAGCACAGACTTTTCAAGAGAGCTTTGGTTCACAGCCTGATGACCAAAGCTGCCAGACAAGTAAGAAACAGCAGAAGCAAATTATCTCATGGCAGCTATGTATGTCAGCACACTTTGGGTTGGCTTTCCAAAACTTCTGCTGATTTAGGGGCAGATGAAGCACCCATCACCTCTGACCGGACGTAGCAGATCTACCTTACCCCAGCACTACAGTACTGTGCCCGCAGAGAAGAGGGACAAGAGTGGTTTTCTTTATTGAAATGACTCATGGTGGAAATCTGACATGAGCAGAGGGGGTTCCACAAAAGAAGGGCCCTGAACATGAAAGCAATGCACACCCCATACCTCTGGTCTGGATCCAGAAGCTGATCTTGCTTTCAGAGGGGTGTGTGATGCAGTAGCCACAGAACTCCACATCAGGGCTGCAGGAAGGGCGAGAGGAGAAGAGAGCCGTGAAACCTAGGCCAATCCACAGCGAATCCCAGGGAAGTCAGAGGCTTGGGCCACCTCAGACCTGCTGGGGCTCAGGATGTTTCTAACATGACTGAGAGTCTTATGGGAGGGATATACTGAAAGGACACTACCCCTGTAACCTTATTCACACCCTTCCATCTGTCTCTGAGCTGCAGCTGGAGCTTTGCAGGGGAAAGACCTGGCTGACACCCTGTTCAAACAGGGCATCCAGCCTGCTTGGAAACCTCCCTCCACACAGACCTGTTGCACTTCTGCTGGGCAAAGGAGGCAGATGGGTCTAGGGCACCACAAAATATCTGCAGACTGCACGACATCTGCCTTCACAAGCCGAGGAGGCTGTTGGTAGAACATTTGTGCACACAGCAGAAAGCACAGCCCCTCACAAGAAGGCTGCTCTTTTTCTTGTCATGGTGATCTATCAGAAGAATTCACATGACATTTGCAGTGCGACTGTCATTTGAGATGCTGCATTGAACTTCCTGCTGGAATTCTTCTGGGCCTTACCAGTGAGTCTTCACAAACCCCCAGTGCTTCCCAGCTCGATACAATCAGAGTGAAGCCATTTGTATATTAAAATGGGGGCAGCAGGATTATTAATTTCCAGCATCAATTCCTGCATCTTGATGGAAGCATTAAAGATGATCAATTTGCTTAAGACTGGCTGTTCCTACCCTCTCTTCTGACAGCACTTGCCCCAGAAGGCGACATAGATACGGCCTGACCACCTGTACTTACAGAGTTGCACATCATTTTACCTACAGCCACATAAGACATTCAGAAGTCTGTCACATGTCTGTCATTCCATTTCCTCTGTAACTAACCGTAAGAGCAGTGAGGGTTTGCTGTTCCTTACGGGATGGGGAGCTGGGAGCATGAACTGTAAGCCAGCCAATAGGGCAGAGAACTCACTGGCCAGCCCTGTCCCACAGCACCCAAGCAAGGGAGTAAAGTGGGTGCAAAGGTAGTAACCAGGGCCAGCCAAGGGTCCAGGTCCAAGGCAGGTTTGGGGGTGAAACAGGTCTGAGGCCAGGCCAGGAAGACTATCTGCAGGTCAGGTGAGGGTAAAGAGGGTCAGACAAAACCTATGACCACCAAGCAGATGTACAATGTACAACAATGAGGAGAGGCTGATGTTGGGTCTGGAAGTCAGTCCATGGGTCAGCATCCAACAGCTCAGTACAGGCCGAGCTCAAAACCCATACTGATACAACACAGCTCAGAAAGGACTGAAAGAACTGAGCTGAGCTTAAATGGGGCTCCTGAGCCTGTGGGCAGGGTGTGTGTGGAGGCCCCAGGTGAGGCTGCTCAGACTCATCAAGGCCTATTAGCCCTCTCGGGGCTAACAGCACAAGGAGAAAGTGAATTGTGTTAAGGGAGGGGGTAGGTAAGGAGCCTCTGGCACCAGCTCTGATATAGATACTCCATGCACAGAGGTAGTTTTGCCTTTTTCCAGCAGCAATTGAGATGCAACTTAGTGAGAAGAGAAGCAGAATAGGAGACAGAGGAACCCCCAGTGGTACCAGGGGCTGTGGAGACTCCACTTACTTCTTCATGACCATGTATGGGAGGGCATTGCCAAGCGTGTGGTCCTCATCAGGCAACACAATTGTGACGCAGTTTCCATCTATCCCATCTGCTCGGACCTGCCATGAATGGGGAGAGAAGAGATGTGGTCAGGGTCTCTGGACACCAGCCCCAGGGTGAAAAATCAACAGCTGTGCTTAGGACTTGTAGCTCTGGCTGGCCCATTGCTGTGGCTTATGTCTCAAGTGCTGGAGTGTGATCAAGAGCAACTTCACAGAGGAGAGAAGGTGGCAAAATTATCGAGCTGAGAGAAACCTCCCCCTGGTTATCAAAGTGCCTGTGCACCCTTGCTCCTCACAGCAGAGAAGAGGAGCCCAAAGAAAGCTGCAGCTTCAGGACCCATGGTGGAAAGAAGCTGGGAGTGAGTGTTCAGGATGGTGTAATTCCAGGTCCTGCCACCAGCCCAGGGCTGGAATGAGAGGGACAGTCAAAAACTCCCCAGGGAGGCATGCTGGCTGTCAGCAGGGAAAACTTATCTCACTTCAAAACCAACTATAAGCCCAAATTCACACACCTAGGAGGAGCCTGGGGAAGCCACTGGCAAGCCTTAGGCTGTTGAGCCCACCTGTAAGGAACCCCACAATGCTGGCAGCCAGCCCCTGGAGTGGGAGACCACTTTCCTCCTGTCTGGCTGCCCTGGAGCTCAGCTCTCCCCAGTTCCCAAAGACAGACAGGCGCAGGGAGCACCCGATGCTCCTGTGCCCGCTCTCCCTGTCGCTGTGACTTAGTGAAGTGCCAGCGGGGAGCCCGCAGCAGTTTTCCTGCAGGGCAGTGCCATCTAGTGAGTGCCTCCTGCTGCTGCAGCGGCTCTGGAGCGGGACTCAGCGGCCTGAAGGAATGGGGTGAAAGGGAGGAGACGAAGCCGCTGCTGGCAAAGCCACCCAAAGGCGTGACGTTACACAGTGCTGAGCGATACTGCCAGAGGGGAGACTGAGAGGGGATCTTAGGCAGAAGCTCTTCTCTGGGGGGGTGCTGAGGCGCTGGCACAGGGTGCCCAGAGAAGCTGTGGCTGCCCCATCCCTGGCAGTGTTCAAGGCCAGGTTGGACACAGGGGCTTGGAGCCAGCTGCTCTAGTGGAAGGTGTCCCTGCCTGTGGCAGGGGGTTGGAGCTGAATGAGCTTTAAGCTCCCTTCCAACCCAAACCATTCTAGGATTCTAGTGGAGCCAGCAAAGAGACATTGCTGACCCAGTCCCTGGGCCCTGAGGGCACTGCTCAATGACTTCATAGGTACAGGAAGTGGAAAAAAGCCTTGTAAATCTAAGGAATTGTTTGTGCTGACCCCATGCCATTGGACTGGTTACCCTAGCTGGCATGGATATTGAGATAAGACAACCTTTCCTGCTCCGGGTGAAGGCAGAGACTAAAACCTATCTTAAACTCTGGGGTTCATGGCCCATAGCACAGTTCTTGGAGAGGAATGCAGGGTATTTAGTGAGTTGGTGCTGTTCTGCTAGATGATCTGCAAGTGCTTACTCCCCTCCTCCTATGCTAGTTGTCTTTTCTACTGCTATAAAACTGTTAGTATGACTGCATGAATAACATGAGTATGTGTTTAAACAGGAGTTTCAACACATACTTTAAAAGCAGAAGTCATTAGCAAGTATCTATTTGACCACTGACAGCTGAAACAGTGAGAAGAGCAATCATTTAATAACAGTTAAGGTTAAATGTATTCCTGTAGTTTATCATCATTCATTTCCCCTAAGTGCATGACTTCAGGTAGTAAACGTCGAGGAGAAGGACAGTGTGAATTATGCAGTGTGGCAGATCTAACCATAAGCAGCAGGCTTTAACATCAAACCAATTCAAAACAGGAGTCTGACAAACAATGCCAGGGGATCTTCATATGACATTAAAGTCCTCATAATATCATCCTTTCATATGTGTGATGTATTAGAGGCAGCTCTCGGGTAGTCCGTAATGGCCCACCTGCCACCACAGTGATATATGCACTGTATATTAAGGAAATGAAACAGGAATTATGCACGATGCATCATTTGTCTTGCTAGTGTCATTGTCAGGGAAGACTGCAGCACCCTGTTGCTTCAGGATAAAACAGGATTAGTGTTTTACTGATATAGAACAGGACAGAATAGAATAGTTCAGTTGGAAGGGACTTAAAGCGATCATCTAATCTGATTGCCTGACCACTCTAACCAAAAGTTAAAGGGCCTTATCCAAATGCCTTATAAACACTGACAGGCTTGGTGCACCGACCACCTCTCTGGGAAGTTCATTCCAGTGTTCAACCACCCTCTCCATAAATAAATGCTTTCTCATGTCCAGTCTGAACCTCCCCTGGCGCGGCTTTGAACTATTCCCACGCATCCTGCCACTGGGTACCAGGGGGAAGAGATCAGTGAAGAGAGCTGTGATTTGTGCATAGAGGGTTTATTACACTGGGGGAAAATGGAGATTCAAGTTCAGCCCATGGGTCACTGAAAGGGAGGAGCACAGCCTGCATAGCCCCAGCTCTCAGCCATCCATAGGCTGACATAATAACAAGCTTCTAATCATAGATTTCAGGCCTGTGGATTGTTTTGCAATGGAAACTCTTCCTACAAATTGCAGCTTCGAGGGTGCTGTAAGACCTGGGGCAGCCAAGCTAGAGTTTATTATTCCTCTGACAGCCAGCAAAGGCAACTTCAGCTTCTCCAGGGGACCATTGACAGCACTTTAGCTCCCCATATAACCATCAGAGAGAAATAACTTAGATATCTAAAGCTAGCCAGTGAACACTCTGCCGCATACAGAAATGTTTAATCTGGAAATTCTTGTGTAATTTTAAATATCAATTCTATTTGAAAATAAGTAAAAGGACTTCCCAAAAGAGCATTTAAACTGTATCTCTTCTCAGGACATGCTTACTGTCCTAATTTACTGGTTTTATAGGAATGAAACAAAGCCATATAGTTCGTTAGTCAGTGTTGGCAGTGGGAACCTCTTTCTTTCCCAGTTGAACTACCTGAAGGCTAACTTTACCAAAGCCACCTACCAAAGCACACACTTTTCTTCCCTACTTCAAGCTCTGCCCCATTCCCTATTCCAAGGAGGGAGCTGGAAGAGTAAGAGGTTGCCACTACTCCCTGATTCAGAGCCTTCCGCCCCCTGTGCTGGTTGGAGCAGCTTGTGGATGCTGTAGCTCGCTTCCTTGCAGTGAGATAACCAAAGCACCTCATGCCAGTAGAGAATGAAGATAATTAAATACTAATTTATAACCCAACATAGCTCTTGCACTAGAATGCCAGTGCACAATAACAAAGCAAAAATAACAGCTATGTCTGTCACCTCTGCAACAGCAGGCAGCTTTTCAGTCCAAGTTTCCTGTGTAGTCATTTATAGCAGCACAGAGCAGGTGGAAATCACTGCTGTTCTGATCTGGTGGCATTTTACACCCACTCTGGATCAGGGAAAATCACTATGAAGGGGCGCAGTTGAAGACAGGCAAATATATAGCACAGTCTCTTTAAGACAAGCATTTGGCACAGCTAGGGCTCACCATCACGTACCTGCAAATAAAATCAGTCTGCAAATGTAATTGTGAGATGCCCTGGAGAGCTGACAGAAGAGAGGAACCCATTTAGATACTAACAAGCACCCATCTGCAGCCCGGAGCAGGTGATAATCCCAGCTCTAGCCTGCACATCTCTTCCCAGGTCAGCTCACCCTTTGCAGGTTTTCTCCCTCCCTCCCTCCCCAAACTCACTCTCCTCGCTCCCAACAAATCTGCGTCTGTCATTCAGAATCTATGTTTTCTTATTACAGAGCTGACAAAGTGACAGCAATAATTAATCTTACTGTGTACAGAGCTGATTGATATCAAGTAGAATTAGACTGTAATCAAGTTAGTCCTTTGCAGATGTGTGAAGTGCTATAGTTTATCAAATTCTGCAGGCACACGGTTTGATTCTGCATGGCGAGGGAGAGAAACACCGACCAGATAGTGGAGAGACAATGACATGGTGCAGGATTTCATCAATGCCTTCTTTTAGCTCTTAAAATATACCACATACAGTTGTCAGCTGTACAGAAGGTGCCATGACACGTTAATACATGTCATAGCAAAACTGTCAAAGGAGGCTGCACCCTGGCTCCATGGGGATGTGCTCTGTGTTCAATTCAACATGTGTGTGCACAGATTTCTGGTGAGGTACCCGAACTTCAGAAGCTGAAGGCTCCTGAAATCAAGTAATGGGAGTAAATGTGCAGAACTATGAAGGTGTGGAAAGATGCTGCTAAGGGAGATGTTGAAATAGAAGCAAGACTCAACAAGGACAATTATCTCTGTCAAAGGCTTTCGGTGATCGATGTCAGCTGCCATCACATTCAGAGGAGGGAAAACCACGACATGAATATTTGATTAAATTAGGCCAACCTGAAGTCTCTGCCGGAGCATGGGATGCAGCATCTTCTCTATGGGATGGCAGGGCTCGTCTTTCACAATGGGTTATATCTTTGTCTTGCTTCACCAGTTTCTTTTTCTTCCTCAGCTGAAGTGCTTTTAGCACGTGTAACAAAAGGTTCAGCTTGTCAGTGCAGGGGACATCTGGCATCCCATGCCAGCATCCCAGCAGCAGACCCGCTCCCTCCACAGCATGCTCCCCAATAACCTGAGGTGCGATTATTGCAAGCAGGCTGAGGGCACAGTCAGAGCAGCAAGACAGGCTGAGCTGATCTGGTATTTGGCTGTCTGCAAAACCAGGCAGCCCTGCTGTTGCATTCCACCTCTCCCTCCCCAGTCTAGGTCTGTACATTCCTGCCCACTTTCTTTGTGTTGGCCCTTATATTGACCCCCAACCTCCTTTGTTCAGTTCTGGGGCCCCCAACACAGCAGAGAGAGTCCACAGCCTGGAGAAGAGAAGGCTCCTTAAGGGGAGACCTTAGAGCAGCTCCAGTGCCTAAAGGGGCTACAGGAAACCTG